>JBBMEF010000004.1:5318488-5355159 GCA_037832685.1 Sicyos baderoa
GGGGGGGGGTTGTATACGAAACAAAGCATTTTATTGATTAAGTGAAAAGAGAGGAAGAAGATAAATGGGGGTGGGAGAAGCTAAATACATAGGCAAACAAAATTAGGAGCAAGTACAAAAAGATAAACAGGAAATACAAGCAATTACACAATATAATAAGAGTTAAATTGCACATAATTACAAAGCCATGTTCACTTCCTACTTTTAAAATCAAATGATCTCCGATGATAGTTAACTTTTATTGCTTATTGGTGCAAAGTGTACGAATTAAAATAGCTAATCACTAGGAGCTTGGATTCAGGAGGGGTAAACAAAAAGAAGGAAGAAAGAAAATTATAAAAATGTTCCCTTTAATATCCAACCTAGAAAACTTCGGCCCCTTTATTTATTTATTTTGATAGGAAACAAAATAATTTCATTGATATGTAAAGATGTTAACGTGTAAATTTATACAAACAAGCAATAATATAGAAGAAGAAAAGGAGATTATGTGGGATGAAGCCTAACACAAAGGCAAAGAGAGGGAAATAACATACTCAAACAACTAAAGACAGAAATATCTCAACAAATAGATATTCGAAGAATGAACAGATAAAGGAGGGATGTCGGTGGAGAGTGTCACACTCGTCAAAGAGGAGGCGCTTCCTCACATCGCGCTCGACAAAGATCTATAAAAATGTAGTCGTCGAATGATGGTCAGTGAAGGAAGAAAAGTTTGGTGTTATGTCGAAGTCTATGTCGCCGATAGATGGTCAGAGAAAAAGGAAAGTTTGTTGTTGCCAGATAAGAATGAAGATGAGAATGACTAAGAACAATGAGGTTGATGCAGCCAAAAAATGACCTCGAAGGTGGTGGATGAGTCTGACGATGTCGTCAAAAGCTTACAAGTACGAGACGCTCAAATGCTAGAGAAGTAGCCATTGTTAGGACGCCAAAGGAGAAAGACTGATTGAAGAAACGCAGCAACAGTGGAGGAAGGGAGATCGCGGACGCTCACAGTGGCCACAAGGGTTTCTCGGAGGGGAAGAAGGTGGCAAAAGCAATGCTGGAGGAGGAAGAGTGTTTGGGATAGACGTGAAGAAAATTATATGCTAGGGTTTTGGGGATGAGAAAGGTGGCGAGGAAACTTTTGGTCAATAACTCAGGTGGCAGCATCGATGAAGAAGAGATGCATATCGCAACGCCAGAGGAGGAAAGAAGTTTTGAGAAAAAAGGGAGAAAGTTAACATCAAAAGAGGAAGAAAAAGAGGAACATTCGATGTCAATGGAGAAACAAAGATTGAGTTGGTGAAATTGATGAGAAAAGCAGCCCCTGAGGAAAACCTTTCCTCCTCCTTGAAACCGGAGGAGAAATATCAGGTTGGAAAAGTAGGTGGCGCAAAGGTTTTCTACTTCAGCCACTTTATTCCATATCCACGTGGTGATTTCCAGAACCTTGGGATACTTCACAAGCCATGCTTCATACCAAAGCCAAATTTTCATACTCCGGCTCATCAAATTCATTTTAGAGGGGTCAGATTTTTGCTTTCTTGTAGACATTGATCTTAAGAAAGGTTATAGTGAATTCATTCAAAGAAAGACACACTTGGATATGTCCTAACCATCAAAAGAACAGGTAAAGATGAACTTTTATCGTTTTTCCATACATTGCATGTTTCCTAGATCTCCTTGGAAGAGTCTTGGCACGATTTTCAAATTATGCTGAATTATTTGGCTTATTGTGAAAATCTTCCTCTTTGTTATCATTGTCTCTCAACTCCCTTCCCTGCGTCATTTTCAAAGAATAATGGGAACTAGGAACAATATTTCATTTATCAAGATGGATAAGGTGGAAGATGAGTTCACTTTGGAGCATTTGAGGTTCTATAACTCTTTCTATATACAACTTATATAACTCTTTTCAGACTTCCAAAATAAATAAATCTTGTATTTAGCCCCCTTTTTCTGAGAGACAAAGAGGCAGCCTAGACGCCCCTTTAGTGGAAAAAACAGAATATGATATAATGACTGCATCTTTGTGACATAAGTGGCAGACCAGCCACCTTTTTCTTATTTTGACATAATGACTCTCACTTATCAATGAAATGGTTTGTTTCCTATCCAAAAAATGTTTCAAAACGAAAATATTTCAATTTGAGAAATATGCTCCTTTGTGCTACTAATAACACCTAACTATCAAAATGTTTCTATAACCCATACCCAAGCTCTCTCATGGCGGTGGAAATGGCCTGAAACCGTAGCCAGCTTTTGATTCACCCACCCAATTCAGTCGTCTTCTTTACATCATAGAACAAAACTCACAAGATTGAGGAATGAGAATGGAGTGGATTCAACAGTGAAGGCATTGTCAACTAACGATCAACTTAACTCGGGGACTATTTAGAACTATTTTCTAACCTCATGGACTAAAATGTCTATTTTGAAAGTTTAGAGACCAAATAGACACCAACTCCAAATCTGAGACACCAAAAGCTTATTTTGCCCAAAACACTTAATCTTTTATCAATTTATAAATATGGCTAAGAAAATTAGAAGATTATCACAAAAATAGATGAATTTGCACCTCTGCATGCTTTAAATATTCAGAAACATCTGACTGCTGCATATGTTTCATGCCTTCACTAGCATAAAACTCGGAAGTGTATTCAAGGAATGGCTTTTCAAAGCTCTCTGAGTAAATTCCAAGTGCAGTAAACATCTTCAAAAGGTGGTTGAGGAGAGTCCGATTAACTGCTTCACCTAGCCTAAAACACCAATTAAAGATCCATTTTAGTCAATTATTTTACAGACTAATAAAAAAAAGATTATATTAATATGGAATAAACTAATAGAAAAAACAAAAACAAAAACAAAAATTGTATATGTCATTTCATAATAAATATTCAACCATCAGAAAATCGGCACCGACTTAGGATGAGACCTCAATCCTCCCTCTTTCTCAGCCAAATCTGAAGTGGATTCTCAGTATATGAGTTCTTCTCTCATATGTGTAAATTCATGAGATAAAATTTCAAGCCTATCTTTTTGGATCTTAAGTTGGTCGTCCAACTTCCTGACATCATCAGACTTGGTTTTTACCCTTTTTTTTATATATCTGTGACATTCCAAGCCAATTTGCGTGCACCTCGACTATTGTCAGGGGACATACCGTATGACCCTACAACATTTGGATGTCAAGAAAACTCGTAGAAAATTAATTCCTAAGTAGGTGGCCACCATGGATTGAATCCATCACCTCTTAACTCTCCAAGGCCCTTTTGACCACTAGGTCATTCTATGATGGACATCTCAATATTAAAGGGAATAAGATTGATTAAAAAAAGTAAGATGTCTTGACTAAGAAGGGGAGATGACAAACTTCTCCAATTGCTAGGTGGGCACAGTTTAAAGAAAGGTAAAATTTTGTGGTTAAATGTCCTTAAAGCAACGGCTGGTATATGCGACTATGCATACATATATATAATGCACAAAAATATATTTGCAAGGAAAAGATTATCTTAATTGTTTGTCAACACACTTGTCCCATAATGAGCACACACTTGGCGACCATTTTCGTATGGGGATCTGTCATGACCATTTTTGTCAATAGCTTATACCCTCCAGATAAACTAAGCTGCTAACGACTCATTGCAAGTATGCAAGCTTTTCCATCAACAAATACCAAGACTATCAACTTTATTAACCAAAAAGTGCATGAGAAGTCACAGCCCTAAAATTAGTTTCCAACAAATAAAAAACATGGAATACCAAATTCAGATGCAATATCTATAATACTTGAAAAAAAAAATGCATCCTTAAGAATAAAGATTGACCTTTCTTTCTCAATCATTCTTAAGAGACCAGTAACAGTTTTGTGCTCAACCTCTGACGATAAAGATAGATGTTTTCTGAAAAGTTGCAAGCCCATGTCCCATAATGAGCACACACTTGGCGTTTGTTTGACATACGTCCTGTCCAGATACAGGGCAATACCACGAATCATCAACATCTGATCACAAAAATCTTGCCAACACTTCTCAACATAAGCCAAGAAAACCACCAAATCTGGGCTTTGCCCAACCAAAGACTGTAATGCTGCCGATATGTGCACATCACACTCCATCTCGATCCGCCGATAAAGATTTCCACCCATTTTGTGCAAACAGAGATCATTAACAGCCTGCATGAAATAGAGCAATTGGTTGAGAGACCTCAGATATGGATAAATAACAAATTTTCAGAAACTGCCCCTTTTTTCAACCAAAGAATTGTAGAGAAAGAAACAAAAAGTAGTCATAAATTTGACCTGATAAAGCTTCTCCAGATCACAGGAATCGGGTTGCTTCAAAAATATGGCACATATGGCTGATTTCAACTTTGCCCATGTATCCTCCTCAAAATTAGCAGGGAGGGTCGGTTTTGCTTCATAGAGAAAAAAAAAAAGGACAATGAGAAATTGTAAACCATTTTCACTACACCACAAAACGCTAGGCAGTAAACAAAAACAGATGGGACCTAAAAAGGAAAACTATTCTCCAATCAAGTATATGTGACCTCACTATAATAATAGATAGCAAGTTGAAAGTACATTTGCTTTAGCACTACCAATTTTGGGAGATGACTACAAATCTACACTCATTATAGATACCTCCCTTTTGTGGTTTTTTCTTTTGAATTCCCTGTTGTTGTTTATATGTTCTTTCATTCTTTTCTCTACGAAAGCATGATTTTTTCTTCAAAAAAAGAATCTACCATCATCATTAACTTTTAATTGAGATATTGGTAAAAGGGTAAATATTCCTGACTAGAACCGAACTAAAAAAAGTCTTATCCAAAAAAAAACCGAACTAAAAAATAAAGATATTAACTTTCCCAATTCTATATGCAGCACCCTCCTCTTAATCTCCAATCAAAATCGATTACTCCTAATAGGTAATTACAAAACAACTTAGTAACTGATAATCAAAGAGAAACATAGAATTATTGCCTTAATGAAGCGCTTTTATTTCAGGCTACCAAGTCATGCCTTGCCCCCCACCCATTCGGAATTCAGTTTTTGGTGGTCGCCTGTTCTTTTGTTTCTTCTTTAGCTTTCAAGCTATCCAAGGCTTGTCATTATTGGAAAAGTTCTAATCTCTTATTTTGTTTTCTGGTTCTCTTTGTTTCTCTACTACATTGATTGGTAGCATTTCTTGTTTCATTTTTCTGTCTTTCTCATTATTTCAATGAGAAGGCATTTTGCTACCAAAAAATAAAACAACAAATGATATTTCCTAATCCTGGTAGAGCTAATGTAATGACGTTCGCATCAGAGAGTTGTCTATCATGAAATTGCTTAGGACCCACTTAAAATTTATTTTTTTTATTTTTTTTTATATATCTGTGACCAGCTTTCGGGCACCTCAACTAATGTCACAGGACATACCGTCTGACCCTACAACATTTGGATGCCAAAGAAACCCGTAAAAAATTAATGCCTAGGTAGGTGGCCACCATAAATTGAACTCATCGCCCAAGGCTCTCTTTGACCAATTAAGCCGATCCATGACATTAGTCGAGGTGCCGGTGTATACAATTGAACCCATCATCTTATCACCCTAAAAATTTAAATGCCGGTGTATACAATACAACTCAGCAATCAGAAAGAAAATCATCAGCAGAGAACATGTCCAAGTAAAATCTCAATTCCAAGTAATCTCATAGGAACAAAAATGAATTGAATTAAACCCAAGTGCCCACTGCCAATGTTTAGTTACAGCTCAATTCCAAGCAATTCCAAACCAAGAACACAGAAAAACACCAATCAACACAAAAAACCCTAAATAGAAACACCAAAACCCCCAAAAGAACAAAACGAATCGAAAACGCAAAAACAAAACCTAACCACGAATTTCCGCTAAGACCCTGGAAAATGAATTGCGAAGGGGATCGAAAGAACAGACCTTTGAGAAGCTTGATGACGAGCTTCTTGGGAGGCTGAGGGAGAGTAGCTTTCTTCCTCGACAAATTGGTAGCGACGGCGCGGCTAGGGCCAATGAGAGGGGAGTGGTCGGGGTTGATATCCTCATCAAAGGCCATGGAGGAAGGGTCGAAATCGGCGTCGGCGGCGGCGGCGGCGGAGGAGGAAGTAATGTCGGAGGAAGGGCGGTGGTGGTGGTGGAGGCCGTTCTTGTTGGGAAGAGATTGGGATTTGGTTTTTTTCATAGGCGGGGAAGAGAGGGAAGTGGGTGAAGAAGAAGAAGAGACGACGACGGAGCTCGCGGCGGCGTTGGCGGTGGCGCTAGCAGAGCGTTTGGTGGGGAGAGACATGAAAGTGTGATCAAGAGAAGGAGGAGGGCATTGTTCAGTGAAGCTAAGACGATGAAAAATGAAGACGCCAACACCAACAGCCCGATCCTGCTGCCCACTCAGAACATAAATACATTATTCACAAAATAAATAACCAAATATAAATCTCAAAATAACTACACAAATATTTGCTAACTCTCTCCAAAAATAAAATAGAGTTCAACTCAAACGTACCCGATTGAGTAAGTGGCGCAATAGTTTCGTTATTTGTTTGTAAATTAGTTTAACATCGATATTTCATCTCTCTAATAGCTATTGTAATATTCTCTCCCAATTTATATTAAAAAAATATTTAAAAAAAAGTTCTAATATTAACTAATTTATTGATGTAAATTTGAATTACAATAAATGAATAAGTGATGTTTTTTTGTGCATATTATTGTCGTACATCGAAGGTAACAAGTGAAAGTGGGTGAAAAATAATTATAAAAAAATTGTGTGAAAAATCAAGGTGGTAATAGTTAAGACAAAGATTTGATAATATATGAGCAAATACTTAAGTAAATGTAGGTAAGTATTTTACAACCATACATTTTTACCTTTTTTTTTTAATTGACTTTTATTGATGAAAAAAGAAATAAAAAGGTAAAAATGTATGATTGTAAAGATTGTCAAATATTTTCAAAATACTTACCCACGCTTATCCAAATACTCGCAATATATATACTATGAACATATTCATTAATATTTTTTAAAAAAAATAACATAATCACTAATATTAAAAATAAAAAAGTTGGGAGTGAATTACTGGTCAAGCCCAAGAGAAGCATCGAGTGCTCAAAGCCTATTGGGCTAAAAAAAGGTTAAAGGACCTAACTTGGAAGAGGCCCAATAACAAACGCCCAAGAGACCTCGAGGGAATATTTTTTTTCTTTTTTAATATATTAGTAAATTTTATAGGTTGATTGCTAATTGATTTTAAGATGAATTTCATAGTTACATTGGTGAGATCGATTGAAATGAGTGAACCAACACCCACGTTAATCAATGGGATTAAACGAGTTTTATGTGTAAATATTTGTTGCCATTTATTTAATTAGTATACTACTCTTTTTTAGTATAAATTAAAAGGACGGAACCAATTCTATATAGAATACATTACTGCTCTTAAATAATATGAGAGTCAAATATCAATTTCCAAATTTAAATTAGTAACCATGAAATTGAAATAAAATAACATCAAACAAAACCAACCCATTTGATATTAGTATAATGGTCTTAAATGCTCACAATTTAGTCTTCAAGGAGAACAATGACGTGGGTATACTAAAAATAAAAATAATAATAATAATAAATAACGTGGGTTTAATAGAGTTGAAAGTAAAAGAATATGTCAAATTATGAATTTGATATTGACGCCAACAAAGTAATAGTTCAACCGGCATCAATACTCCTAATTATTTAAAGATATCGGGTTTGAATTTCCTCCACCACTAATTATTATAATCTCAAAAAAAAAAAAATAGAGAGGGAATAAAATGATTACATTTGTGAAAATTTGTGCTATTTAACCTCGCTCCCCTATTTTTACTTGAGTTAAAACTAAATATACAAGGAAGGAAATTCAAACTTTTGACATGTCTTTAACTAATAAAGCCACGTTTATATATTTTCTAAGTTTTGGAAATAAATAAATGAAATGAAAGGGAACATGCCTGTCCTATTGACTTTCATGCAGAAATAGTCAGAATATCTAAATATCATGGTTATGATACAAGCTTTAGAATCTTTTCCAATTAAAAAGGTTGAAAATACACACCCAATACAAAATATAATCCGTATAATAATTAAACCACCAACTGGGATTTCCCTTTTGTATTTGCTTTTCTACCAAGAAAATATTAAAAATTGTTTCAATATGGTACACGACTTGGCGTTGGCGTGGCTGTAAAGACAATAATTCTCAATTTAAAGGCCAACTCAAGAAAAGAAAAGAATTGCGCCCTTCATCATTTTCTCTTCAATATATATTTATAATTTGCTCTTAAATTCCCTCATCTTCTTCATTGTTTTCCAATCAATCTCTCTAATTTTCGTGCCATGTTCTTCCATGTTTTTCTTCTGTTTGTTCTCTATTTCTCAGGTATATTTTATTCTATGTTCTTTAACAGCAAATTCATTAATAACCGTTTGATAATTATTTTGTTTTTTTATTTTTTTTAATTTAAACTAATTTTCATTCAAATCCTCTACCCAAAATTTCATCTTCCTTCAAACAAGTACTTGAATTCTAATCAAATTTCTTTGAAAAATATTTGAATTCTAACAATTATATATATATATATATATCAAAACAAGTTTTTCGAATTTTAGTTTGATTTTTAAAGACGAGTAGATATTAAAGTAAGAAAAATCTTAAATTACGAGAGTTATTACGGTATAATTTTTCAAAATAAAGAAGAAGAAAAAGTTATGAGACGAGATTTAAATATTTTCGTTTTATGTTTCTTGTTTTGAATGAGCTGGTTTGTCAACTTGTCACGGCAACAATGTGTTATTATCGATGATTGGGAAAACAATTTTGTAGTTTGTTATTTTGTAGTCCAGTTTGAGAAACATATTTTTTTAAATAAAAAACAAAAATAATTATGAAACGACACTATTATAACATAAACAATAAAAAATACCCACGATTTTTATATTTGAAAGCTTACATTGAAATTGAAAATGAAATTGACAGGGGCTACATCGCTGGGAATAAACTACGGGCAAATAGGAGATGATTTGCCACCACCAGGCAAGGTTCTGGACATGTTGACGGCTTTGAAGATTACGAAAGTAAGAATTTACGACACAAATCCGGAGATTTTGTCGGCGTTTGCCAACTCGAAGGTTGAGCTCATCGTTACGGTCGAGAACCAAATGTTGTCCCAACTAATGGACCCCCAAGAAGCCTTCCAATGGGTCACCACCCGCATCAAGCCCTACGTTCCCGCGACTCGGATCACGGGAATTGCCGTGGGCAACGAGGTCAGTACAATTATTACTCAACTCAAAAGTTTACTTAGCTTGTTTGGTTTATCTAATTAGGATTTGAGACTACTATGTTATTTCCGTTATCCATTGCGCTCTTAAAATTGGTTTCCATGTTGTTTTTCAATTACTTAACTTCGTTCACAAACCATTTGAAATTTCAAACTGAAGGGTCATTTCTAAACTTTATTGACTAAACGAAAGCTACACCAAAATTTCAATAATCAAAAGTGTAACTCCATTTCTTACACTTTTATCCATAATAATAGCTCTCCCACTTATTCTTTAATATAAAATAACGATTATTAAACTAATGATAAAATTATGGACAATCAAAATATTTTAAAGAAAAATAGAGTTCAATCTACGTAGTTTTAAAAATTAAAATTTAGTATCTGATTTCAAATTTTTTAAAACTTTATCATTAAATTTTAAATATTTAATTTAATTTATAGTTAGATAAAATCTAAAACGTAATTTTGGTAATTTTGGTTGTTAACAATAGTTGGTGACTTAAACACGTAGAAATTAATTATTCATATGTAAATAATGTAATTTTTTATAAATTTAATTTGTCACAATTAAAATTGACAATGCCTATTTTTTAGATTTTATAAAACTATATAACTAATTAATTTCTAGTTTTTAAAATAATATATATATATATATATATATATAACTTTTAAACACATAAAAACTAAATTTTAATTTCCTTCCAATTGTCTAAACATAGTTTATGATTTAGTTTAAAATTATAGACTTTTAAGATATGTTTTTATTTGTCAACAAGTGTAATAGCTTGTATTAGATCTATGAATCAAAATGCTATAGGTTCAAATTTCTCGACTCAACTTAGTTATTAAACTCATATAAAAATATAATTATGTAGGTATTCACGGAGAACGATACAACACAATTGGAGACACTAGTTCCGGCCATGGTAAGCATCCACGCAGCCTTATCCCAACTAGGCCTAGACTCCATGATCAAACTATCCACACCAAGCTCTCTAGCAGTCCTAGAAGAATCCTACCCGCCCTCAGCCGGAACCTTCAAGCCCCAAATCATCCCAATCATGTCACAATTCCTAAAGTTCCTCTCCACCACAAACTCCCCCTTTTGGATGAACGCGTACCCTTTTTTCGTCTACAAAGACGACCCCAGCACCATCCCGCTAGACTACGTAATGGCGAACCCAAACCCCGGCATGGTCGACCCCAACACGAAGCTCCACTACGACAACATGCTCTACGCCCAAGCGGACGCGGTCCTCTTCGCCATGGCTAAGCTCGGGTTCGGGGGGATCGAGGTCAGGGTGTCGGAGACCGGGTGGCCTTCCAAAGGGGATGGTAATGAGATTGGGGCAAGCCTACAAAACGCGGCTAATTATAATAGGAATTTGTTGAGGAGACAAATGGCGAATGAAGGGACGCCGTTGAGGCCTGATGTGAGATTGGAAATTTATTTGTTTGCTTTGTTTAATGAGAATTTGAAGCCTGGGCCCACTTCTGAAAGGAACTATGGACTTTATGAGCCTGATGGGACCATGGCCTATAATGTGGGTCTGTCCTCCTTTAAGGGCACTTTCCTCTCTCATTCTTCTGTTTCTCTCACTTCTCAAGCCACTACAAAGGTAAAGCCTTTTATCAACCACCCTTGATTTTTTTTTTTTTTTTTTAATTTTTCCAAAAAAACATATTGTAATAACAGCCCAAAGGGTTGGGATTTGGATGTTTGTAAAAATAATATGTATACATGAATTCATGATCTTGAGAATTTATTGATGGTTCAATTTTCATTTATATACTTAAAAAAAAGTATTTTACAATAGAATTTTTGCTATTTTCTTTTTAAAAAAATTACTCTCGATTAGCTTTTTCTCTAAAAAGTTTAGAAATATATTCATCTACCATACTAAAATAATCATTATTATTAAACAATTTTCAATGAAAATTGACTTCAAACTTATCATAAAACTTTTTTTTTTTTTTTTAAATGGTACATGCACTAAAATTTCATATTTTAAAAGTTCATAGACAAAAATATATAATACCAAAATATAGAGATCAAAATATTATTTTAACCTTTTTCTTCTTTTTGGAAATGGATTTAAATTGAAATGAACAGGGTGCTACAAGCTTGGTCTACTGGATGTTGGTGTATTTGATGACCTCTCAAGTCTTTATGAGAAGACCATTGTTTTAAGCAAATATTGTGCATGCCTCATGTGTAATTAGATTTTATTTAAGCATAGTGTTGGTGGGACTTATTTTATTTGTAACCATTTCAAATATTGTCATTGCAATTCCAATAGATTTCGACTCTAATCTCTGCTTTGAATTAAACTTCAAGGTTAATTTTCATCTGATTTAATAATTAACAAACAAACCAACCCTCATTTTAAGAAATCAACACGGTTTTTAGTGGAAAGCGATCCAATAACTTTTTCTTGTCAACTGATTTAATAATTGACTCTAGACATGTATATAATAGAATTTTATTCAAAAAGTATCGTAATAAATAGAGTAAACGAATAAAAGATATCTACACATGAATATATAGAGTAAACATGCTTATTGCTATAAGACACAAACATTTACCATATATTTATTTAAAAAATAAAATAAAATGAAAATCTAAATAAATGTGTAACAAATGCTCGTGACATACATTAATATGTAGGTAAATTTTGCTCTAGAATAGAATCCGCAAGCTTCTAAGCTAATATTGAAAGGAAGAAAAAGCTTACAAGCTCATAAAAAATCATATACGAGTTAATAATTAAGAGATTAAAAGTTCGACTTATTGTAGAAGACTTTTCTTTTGATTTGGATGAAGTTTACAGACGGAAATAATAATTAGTTAGCTGTTCTTTCGTGGCTTTGTGAGGCCAATAAAAAGAAGCTATGTGCATCAATCCTCTTATGTTGATATGCTCGTAAGGCTTCTGCACTCTCTGCTTCACCAGAATTATGTTTACATTGTGTTCATTTACAGGAAGTCTTATTTTGAACAAAAAGGCCTATAGAGGTGGTAAGTATTCGTAGCAAAAGTTTATTATAAGCTATAAAATTATGACTCACCTACCTTATAAACACTGAGATATCATGAGGGGAGTAAATTTGTGAGACTCTCCACTAACATGTCTCATGATGGTGCCTCTTTTGAGCTCATCAATCTTAAGTTGGATCTTAATTTTATTTTATTGGACTGAATACCCGTTTGAGCTTTATGGGCTCTGATACCATATTAGAGAATATGAGGTTTCACCTCAAAACCAATTAACAATTAGGGGAATAACTCATATCTCTTTTATATTGATGTTGGACTCTCCCACTTTCCAATGTGAGACATTTGTGAGATCCTAACAAAATGGAGTAAAAACTTCAAATTTATTTAGAGTAAAAAAAAATTCACCAAATCCCACATTAAAACCCTTCGCTTTAATCTCTCATTTCAACTCCTCATTCAAAGAATTTTATCCAAACAATCTTATTGATGGAAATAAGAGTTTCCAGCAAATTAATAGTAATTAAAATAAGTTTGAAGGCAATAGTTTAGCAAAGAGAATTATAAATTTTGTAGCAAAGCTGACATATATAGAGACTTATTTAGTACATGAAGCCCTAACTAACTGATTCTTGGTCTTATCTCTTTGCTGTGTTTGAGCTTTTCAATTGACTTTGAACTCTGTTTACATGGATTTATATGTGAGATGGGTACACACGCCTGTGCCTCTTACAACAATGTTATATACAGTGTACGAAATTGCTCATTTATTATTATTATGGCTGACATCAAAACACTGCACAATATGTACCATGATGGACTCATCCATACGGCAAGGCCGATGTTTGGATGGAGGGGTTTCAGGGGTTGGTCAACGGTTAACCGAATCCCGCATTTCATTCAAACAGAGCTAGTTGGGATTGGTTTATACGAGTTTTAATATGTATGAATATTGGACTTCAGGGGAACATATTGACTTAGATTTCAACTAATTTGTTCATAACCATTCATTGTATATAAGGTGGAAAAGGTATGCCAACAAGACCAAGCTACATAAGTATTTGTTCATCAATCAAATAGCCAAGTTTCAGAATAATGATGAAAACAAATAAATTATTATTCTCAAACCTTTTACTTTCATAAATTATTTATGATATTTATTTTAAGTGTCTAGATTTTTTTTTATAAGAATAAAAATTAAAATTGAATAACTAAGGTCTCGTTTGATAATCATTTGGTTTTTACTCAAATTTCTATAATGTGTTCCACCATTCTTTTTAATATATTCATATTTTCTTAAGAAAATAGATGAATACTAATCAACTTGCAAAAACAAAAATAACCTTTTGAAAATTATTTTTTTTTCTTTAAATTTTGGTTTAGTTTCTACAAATATAGATGAGAGGTAGATATCCAAAAAAGAAAAAATATATGAAAAGATAGTTGTTATAAACTTAAAATTTTAAAAACAAAAAATAAAAACCAAATGATTATCAAACGGGGCATGAGAAAAATCATTACGATAATTTATATAAAAATGGAAACTAAATAATAAAGATATCCTCGAATTAATAAAAAAGGACTGTGACCTGATGATTTTATTGTTGGGGATAATTCAATTCGTCATGAGTTTGATCCCAAAATTTGATGATAATTAGCTCTATAAATCTTAATTGATCTAAAAAAAATCAACTTAATTTAGCTCATATAAACACACACGTTCTATATATACCATAAAACAATATATCTTGTGATAAAAATCAAACCATATATAAATTTGATTTGAACACTTACGAATATATAAAAAAATAATAATAATAATAAATGAAAGAAGCAAAGGAGAAAAGATTGGAAAGTTGAAAAGGAATAGAAAGCGTAGAAGAAAGCACAAAGTGAAAAAAGGTGGGCGGAACACAGCGACAGGAGCATTGAATGGAAAACAAATAGCGGTGGGATTTTGTAAGGCTCTTCTGTGCTTGAAAACGAAATCCAACTTTTTTAAATTACAACAACACCCAATTAGTGGAAACTCAAATAAATAAAATAAAATACAAGTCATTTTCAGGACTTGTAATTTTAGAATCTTAATTTTCTCTTTACTTTTAAAGGAATTCTATTTCTTCTTCAAACCTTTCTTTCTATATTCCTCTACCAATCCTCTACCGTCCTTTCTTTCTTTTGGATATTCCTACAGCTATCTAACAACTCCAATTATGCATTCTCCTTTTTCGGTTCATACTCAATGTATTTGAAATCAATCCAATCTAAAGTATACCTTTGTTGATGCTACATCGTGTCATGATGTTACTCTAAACGTGTAAACACGCCCGACCCAAGATTCCAAATTTCAATTCGGCCCCTTTGAGACCGACATACTACTCTTGCGACTTGATCATGTGATCACCCATTTATCGTCACTATTTTTTAGAATGTTTTATTTTTACTTGTGTGTTTATTTTGGAAAATTCTCAATAGGTTACTCAACCTAAAAGATTGAGTTATAATGTACATCTTATGGCTATAGATAGTAAATATTTAATTTTGCAAACTTTTCTTAACCATTTTACTTATTTTTTGAATTAAACAACCATTTAAAGAAGGATTTAAATTCACAATTTTTCGAAATATTACTTTTTGATCCTATTTATTTTCTCAACCTATTTCATCAAGTCGTGTAAAAAAAGATAAAACAATCAAATGTTAATGAAGTTATTAAAAAAAAAAGGTGACCCACCGTTTGGACTCTTTTTAGTGGTGAACATATATTTTCCCAAGACTTTGATCATATCATTAACTTTTTTCCACAAATAAAAAAGCACGCTTTTAAAATGTTAAAATAACGCTCTTAATAAAATATTACTAATTTAGAACAATTTATGGGAATAGAAAATTTGTTCCAACCATTATTCGTTGCTTGTAAATGCTTCAATGCAACCATATAAAATAATAAGATTAATTAAAGATCATTGATTTAGATCCAATTAAACCATAAGCTCTACGAATCAAATGAAAGAATCAATCAAGAACAAATTTCGAATATGAGAATATGGTTCAAGTCAGTTGGAAAATATACTTTAAAAGAGTTTAAATTCGAACATACTGATAAATAACTCTAACACATACTATTTTTAATGGAATTCTATTACTATTTCTAATATTATTTTTAAAAAAGAAATGCCAATAAAAAACTTTGTTCACCAACCAATAAAATAAAAAGAATAATAGCAGTTAAATAATTTGGATTCCATTTCAAAATTCATTAAAATGAGTAGTTTATATCTCTTATAAATATATTTGTCTGTGTGAGACAAGATAAATACTTCAAATACATTTCCTTCAAATGTTGTCATAGTGAGAATATCATTTTAGATTATATCTACATTTGTAAACTGAATTACCTGATTCATGTCTCATTGGGTGGGCTCCAAATCATCAATTTGCATGGTTGGATCAGAAATTGGTGAACCAATAATTTACACGAAGTGTTAAAAAATATGAGATTCCTTTCCAAAAATAATTGATTGTAAGTAGGGTAATGCATTTTCTCTTTGGGACTAATATCACAAATATCTTCAATTATTAAAAAAAAAACAAAAAAATCTCCATTAGTATCATTTTTATCTAATAATTAAAGTGTTATCGAAACTTTTATCACATTTAGACTTTGAATTAAAATAAAATAATAAAGAAACCTAGTGCAAGAATTCTAGCGTTGAGATGTTACATCGAATGTCTTGATATTGAACTATTTTTTATACAGTTAATTCAGAACGACGATTGTTTTTTGTTTGTTTTTATTTATTTATTTATTTAGTGTGAGAAAAATAATACTATTTTGTTCAACCTCCACCCGTAGATTTTTTTTAGAGCCTTGTAAGAATTGTTAACGAGAAACAATGAAAGAATTTGGATTTATGTATTTTCCTAAAAACAAACGCGAGCGCAAAGAGATTTACATCTATAACCTCGATGTCTGAATAAAAACTTTACCTAAGAAAAAAATAAAAGTTTCAATTATTGAACTCGTTTTGACTTCTCTCATGTTAATTTAATTATTGTTCTTATTATTTAAAAGTGCTGGGTTGGTTGACTTTCAAGCTATTACTTTTATTTCATTTCATTTCACTATAATTGAAACTATAACTAATTTAGTTTATTTTTTTAATTCAACAATGTTTAAAAATTAGAATATTGAACTTCTAAATACTAAACTATATATATTATATTTAAACTCAACCATAATCCAAGATTTGACATTATATGATTTAATTGGTCATAAAAATAAAGAAAGTTAAGACTTTGAGACATGGGAAATTGTAAGAAACATTTTACATTGAAATCCACAAGCTTTGATACAAGAGGGTAAGGGGAAGTAGTGTGATAAGTATCTTTACAAAGTGAGGGGTATTTTGGGGAAAATACATAAGGATGTAATTTGAACATTGGGACTTGGAATAGATGGAAAGTGGCTGTCCTCACTTTTACATTTAAACCTAAAAACAAATATTTAACAAAAAGAACAACTTTGTGAGAGAAACAAAAACAAACCTATTCTATTTGTTTCCTAACCTTCTTAGATCCCTTCCATCTCTATCTCTACCTTTCCCCTCTAATCTAATTTAAACTTTATTTTCCTTTCTTTTTTAAGCCTAATAATTCCTCTATCATTCCTCCATTATTTTATCATTTGATTATGATTTACACCTTTTTGCTCTTTCCAAACCATAACCACATAAAATAATACCAGATAAATAAAAGAAGAATTCCACATATTTCCAAAATATCCTAAAATAACTTCTCTTTTTTACTTTTTTTTTTTTTTTTACTCAACTAGATTTAAACTCGTAAACTCGTGATTACTGATAACTTTAAAGTATTTCTATTCTTTTTGCATGGTAGCATTATTTTTTGTGGGGTTTGTCAAGTCACCAAAGGGGAGAGATTTCTAATCTCAAAAGGGCCTAACCTACAATCAGCCAGTCTAGATTTGTATGCAGAGTTTTTGTAATCCCACCAAGTAAATTCTCTATACAAACTTTGCTCTCCCTCCTCCAATAGTGATGGTAAAGGTGCAATCTTTTCATTCAAAGGTGGCCCACCAAAGTAGATCATTGAAAACCTTGATTTCATTGGATCTGCTAAAACCTTGTGCTTCACACTCTTAAACCTCCCATTAGTCATCACCTACACCAAACACACAATCAATCAAAATCCACAACAAAAATACAAAACATCAACTGAAAGAATGGCTGAGAGAATGTTGAGTTAATATGTAACTAGATTTATATTTTGTTGTTATATAAATCATCTTTAAAATACTAATATCGTACTAAATGGGTCATTATGCAATTTGATTGTAAACCATTTCAATACTAGCGCTACAAGTTCAATTCAAAAAATTGGTATTTGTCCCATTTATTTCTATATAAATATTCAAAACAAAAAAATTATAATTTCGTTTGATCGACATTCTTATTTTCTTATCTGAAACAGGTAAATTATGGTGTTTTAGTGAGCATTTTTTTAGCGTTTTTCTTCGATTGTTGTTTCGATAACATAACCGATAAGAAAGATGGGACTTTTTATTTATTTATTGTACCTGCAATGAGTCACCAACATTGATGAAAAAAGAGGTGTGATCAGGTGGGACTGAAACCCAGGTTCCATCTCTCAAGCAGATATGAAGTCCACCGGTGTCGTTGGATCTCAACACAGATATGATTTGTGGGTCTGTATGTTCCCCAAAACCTATCAAATTCCTGCCGCTCAAAGCTTCGAGCTCCGGGCATGGCGGATAATGGTTCAGCCGGAAACAACAGTCGCTCCTCTCATCCTTCAACAGCCTGCTCAATAAGCTTCTCTCAATCCCCAAACCATCCGCCATCAATTCCAGAAGTCCACAAGCCATCTCCTCCACTGCCAATATATACTCCTCCACCGCACACCTGAAAAACAGAGCATTTCAAAAAACAGAGCATTTCCAAAAACAGAGCATTTCTGAAAACAGAGGACTCTGCTCTTACCGGAAGATTTCTGGGTTTTCTTGGAGAATGGAGAGAGATTTTTGAGAAATGAGTTCGTGATTGGTGTTGAGGAGGAGATATTCGATCCAGCCGACGTCGCCGTTCGGGCCGATACGCTTGCTGCCGTATCCGAACGGGTCGGGCGGCCCGGCTTTATCCTTCTCGGATTGAGGGAGTTTGAAGAATTTTTGAGCTTGGGTTTCGAGGGCGGCGATGAGGTCGCCGGAGACGCCATGGTTGACGACCTTGAAGAATCCGAAATTCTCACAGGCTTTTACGATCTGGGTTTTGGCTTCTGGGTCGGAAAGGTCGATCACCGGAACTCCGGTGAACAGGGCGGTGCGTTTGCAGGATTTGATCGGGGCAAAATGGTCGAAAACTAGCGGGGATTGAACCACCATGGTTGATGAAGAAGAAGAAAAGAAATTGTTTTGAGTTTGAATTTGAACGAAGAAGTGGATGATGAGCCATTGGCCTTTGCTTCTACTGGGTATTTATACCATCAGGGCTGGCTTTGTTGGATTTATTTCTAATTTTTAAGAATAATGTTTCTCTTTTAATTATTTTTCTATGCGATGTTTATCTTTCCATTTCAAATGAAAAAGATAAAAATTGGACACGGTTTTCTTTTTGAGAAATAACCAATGGGAATCTGTAAAAAAATGTTTTCTACTGGGTAATTTATTTTTGGAATATAAAAATGGTTGTAGTAAATTAATGGAAATTTGTTGTATATACCAACTTCATGACCCTATATTATAACTATAGCATATTTTTATCAAAAATTTGTTTATATTAAATTTGGAGGGATTGAATTCAATCGAACTCAATCTATAACTAGTGATTGAACTCAATCAGTTTATTAAGTGATTGAGCTAAATTGATTGAGTTCAATCAATAACTAGCGATTGAACTCAATCACATTCAATCAATAACTAGTGATTGAACTCAATCACACTCAATCATTCGACTACTTTTAGTTTTTTATTATATGTGCAATTATTTTCAATTTTGTGTTATAGATATAATTTTTTAGTCAAATTTTGTTATACAATGAAAAATTCCTAAATTAATTTGCATTTTTCTTTTTATGGTTAGAAAATAATTGATTAATTAATCTAGATTGTGAAATTGTTTGATCTTGACGTTGGGTTGTCGAACTTGTAGGCTTGAATGGCCTACTCATCTTTAATACAATGTTGAATGTTGGCCTACTCATCATTTTACTGTGTCCAGAATTTATGGTCTCTTTTAAACCATGTGCATCTGATGAAGTTTTTTAATCTCTCTTTTTTTTTTTTTTTTTTAATATCTTCAACAACCCAATACAAAATTTAAAAAACAAAAACAAAAACAAAAAAAAACAATTTTAACCATTTTTGTAAATATATATAAATAAATTACAAATATAAGTTTGTTTTTAAAAATAAATTATTTGTATATACGTTAATATTGTTTTATTACGATTCTCAAAAAAAAAAAAAAATTATAACTTTATCAATTTAACATTTATATAATATACTCTAGAATATACACGTTATTTTGTTTAGATAAATAAAAGATCAACAAATATATAAATGATGAAAATTAAAAAAGAGATTCAAATCTATAATCTCATGGTTACTCAATTGTACTAGATGTCTCTAAAGCTGCATTTTTATTGACATCTAATATATTTATTTACAACATAATTACTATACACAATAAATATATATATATATATATATATATATATATATATATATATATTCCCTCTTCTCAATTTTATTTTTACATATATTTTTTATATAAAAAAAGTTTTAAAGTCAAATAGTTGAATAGTATCAACTACAAAATTATGCTCCAAAAGAATCATGTTAGGTTAAAGTTTCAAATATGGTTGAAATAAAATAAATATAAAAAAAATTACCAAAACATTTAATTACAACAACTATATTAGTACTATTATTAATTTTCTAAAATTTAATTACATATCAGATGAGGGATACAAATACAATCTTCGGGATCGATCCTATGATAATGCTGTTGACTTAGTTTACAATTAAAAAATGAAATTATTACGTCACTGACCAATTTAATTTATATATATATATATATATTTTTTTTTACTAAAACAAAGAATAATTTCTAGACATGTATATGGATGTAAAGTTGAAATCCAAAAAATATAATTAATAATGTAGTTGAGAATGAAAATCACATGTATATTGTTACATCACAATACTAATATATTCTTCTTTAGGATATAGACAAAATCCAATTCCTCCATTTTTCACCAAAAAAAGAGAGACAATGAAAATCAAATGTCATTAATAATGTAGTTGAGAATCCTTGTAAAAGGTACTCTTTATTCATATGATTACAATACTAAAAAAAGGTATCAATGAATACATCTAAATGAAGAAATTTTTACCCAATTGGCCAGTCAAAAAAAAAAAAAACATGAAAACATGAAGTCAAAATTGTAACAATGTTTTTTTTTAGTCTATTTGGGTGGGAATTTATTTTCCTTCATATGCAAGTGATTGAACCTTTTACCAATCCAAAAGTGGAAATAAGGAGTCATTTATCATATGAAGTCCTCTTTGTATATCTCTAAATGGTAAGCTTGCTACCTCATTTGGAAAAAAAAAGTGGAAAAAAAAGAGAGAGTGGCCCTTTTTAATAATTTTTAATCCAATCAATTTTCAAACACTAGTTAAGATTAGTAACAATTTCATTTGATCGATAATTATTTTAGAAAATATACTTATACAAATTCGTAATTAATATTAGTATCATTTCAAATGTTAACTCTAGTATATATATTTATTTATGTTGAGAAGTATAATGCACAAATCTAAATTATTGTATACCAATTTTTTGTAATGAATCTATTTCCTACCAATTAAACCAGCTATATATATATAATATATATATATTAAATTTTTAGGTTGGATAAGTTATTATAAAATCGATAAATGTTCAATTTTGCTTAGATAAACATAACTTTCTCATCTGATTAAAACATGTCATATATTTCTAGCTCAATTAATTGAATGTATATTTTGTTAGTTCAACAACTATTAAATATGAAAATCGTTAGATTCATAACTAAGATTGTATTTTTGTTTGCAATAAAAATATAAGTTGGCGATAGAAATTTTAATTTAGGAAGAATGAGGTGTTGATTGAAAAAGACTTTATAGCATATCAACTAGAAAAGCCTTATGTTGCGCCATTTGTCTAGTTGCTTTGTTTTGAAAACAAAAGCACAAAACACATAGTTTACTAATTTCAATGATATAAATAACTATACCACTCTATTTAAAACACAAGGGTGACATATATGCAATGTCAATAAAGTCAACAAATACTTGATTAATGATCATTTATAGGAAAATGCTCAACGATTGATGGTTAGCATGTCTAACTCATGGTGATCACCTATCTAAAAATTAATTTCAAATTAATATTTACGGGTTTTCTTGACATCCAAATATTGTAAGATTAGACGGTATGCCCTGTGACATTAGTTGAGGTGTGCTTGTGCACGCAAGCTGGCCCCGGCAGTCACGCACATAAGAAAAAAAAGAAAAAAGCATGTCTAACTCATTAATTTTCATAATTTATATTCAATATCGACCATCTAATAACGATGGATCATCCTTTCATTTTAAACAATATTTAAAACCTTTTCAAAAATCATTCAAGTAGTCAATACGAAGCTTCAAACTATTTTGTGAATAAAATTTCAGGATACAAGTTATTTTTATAAGATTATTATGACTTGACCAAATATATCTTATAAATCTTTTAGTCATTGATGCAATAATAATTTATACCATATGTTGGAGTTTCTCACCTAATTTTACATTGAAAAGTATTAAGAATACTTAGTGATGAGAAGAGTAATATAGCCTATTATATAAATACTAAAAGGTCTCTCAATATTTTCAATATGGAGTTTTTAACAGAAAGGTGAAAAGTTCTCAACATAATTATAAGATATGTGGATTATTCTACTATTATTTATTGAGTTTGAGACGAAACCCTCGTGTCATCAAAATGAATTTTTTTAAGAGGATATTGATTTTAAAATTCGAATTGAAGACAATGGAGTAATTAGCCTAAACTAGTATTTAAATTCCGTTTAAAATTCAAATTCAACTTAAGGGAGTAAGACTAAGTTGGTATTTTCGTCAAAAATTCGAAGCCTGGACAAGAGAGTAAGCCTAAGCTAGTATTTCCGTCTACAAATCTAAGATGATACCTCAACTATCTTAGATAATAGAAAGATCAATTTGATTATTATCTCAATCTACCTTATATTCACATATTAATTATTTGTTCCACCATAACTTCTGTTGATTTATAATCCTATATTTAATAATCTATTGGTTAGTGTCCCTTCATTTCCAATATAATAATTATACAATTCTAGCCATACCTAACATTACAACAATCATTACAACAATACATATAATTGTTCGATAGATATAAAATAAAGTAATGAAATGTTGAAAATCGACAAATTATTAGATTATTAATCAATTAATTTATGATTTAAGCCAATTATCATTGTTTTTAGAAAAAGAAAGGAAACTCAATCGTTTCAATATTTACTTGAATATATTTACCTTGCGATTAAAATATGGCTTATAATTATAAAAAAAAAAAAACAAAAAAAAAAAAAGGAAAGGAGCCACTATATTTAGAATCTTATTTAAAAAAATATTAGAATCTATAAATCGATCATGAGAAAAAGAAAAAAGGAAAAAGGAAAAAGAAATAACAACACTAATAATTAAAGTGGAAAAGAGGCCTAACCAATAATTCAAATAAAAATGGTAAAACATATGCGCTCAAAATTGATAGCAAAAATATCTATTGACCACAACAATATTGATCGAACATTTCAAAAAAGAAAAAAGAAGATTGAAATATTAATCAAAGATGCATGATAATAATTTTTAATGGGTGATGCAAGTTAGGTATTAAATCGTAGTCGATAATTCAAATCATTATATGAAAAAAAGTATAGCTGTATTATTCTATCTAAATCTTAAAAGTTGATAGATTTAAGTAAGTATTAATTAAATTCAAATTTCCAAATATTATTATATAAAAAAAAACTCAGTATTTGATCCTAAATAAAGCTTTTTTAACTCAATATTTTTTTTTAGTGGAATCATTTTTTTACTCTTAATTCTACGAGCTCTGATATATATTAAATAATTTATGATATTTAAATAATTCAAAACTAATCGACAACAAAAGACAGCAATAAAATTTGATAGATGGTAAATATTTTATATTTGGGCCAAACTTTTGCACAAAGTTCTACTAATGTTATGTAACATATCACCAGATCCTATAATATTTAAATGTAAAAAAATGGTAGAAAATTAATTCTTAAGAATGTAACCATTATATACTCAATTCTCCCCTCTTAATTGCTATCATTTATGAGTTTCTTCCCTATTATGAATTCAAAATTCAAATTAATAAGAGAAGTTTGAAAAGTGTATGATGAAGTCAAGTTTGAAAAATAGTGTGTAGGTTTAGAAAATATTTGTATGTTTTTGACATTGCTGAAATATAATGTTAGTAATTTGTGGTGAGCATGTCGTGCCACTAATTCAACCTTTCAAAAAAAAAAAGAATATCTATCGAACAACGTTGTCTTAGCAGAACCATATATTTTTTTATGGATAACAAAAAACCTGTCCACAGACAAAGTCTTTTCAATTTCTAACCTAATGTCCCTCCTTTTTTTTTTATTTATTATTATTATTATTATTTTTTCTCCTTTTCTTCTTCTTTCTAAAAACAATTATATGATAATTTATTAAACACATTATTTCCAATCCACGAATGACGTTATAATGGAACTTAATCGCAAAATGTTCCGTAAAATTATTTTAAACGGTTTACTTTTTTTTGTTTTATGTAATAAATTGTGTGTACATTTAAAAAGAAAATTTGTTATGTATACTAACTTTAGAATACTCTATTAAAATTATACCACATTTTTATTAAAAATTTGTTTATACCAAAATTTTGAGTGTTTGAACTCAATTAATAACTAGTGATTGAATTCAATCAGTTTGTTAAGTGATTGAACTCAACTGGTTGAGTTCAATTATGAGTTCGATCGCTCAGAATTTTGGTATATATGCAATTATTTTCAGTTTTGTACTATAAATGCAATTTTTTAGCCAATTTTTATTATACATGAAAAATTTCCTTTAAAAAATAGTTTTTTTTTTTTGCCAAATAGAAATTTGGAAGATTTTGTTTTTTGTTTATTTTTTTTCTTTTTCTAATTTTTGTATACATTTTATTAGGTTAATTTTTTTTTTTTTTTTTTTTAAACATGTTTATAAATTTTCCATTTTTTTTGTAGGAGAATTATTTTGATGATTTGAGGTTTTCTTAAAAAAAATATATAAATCATTCACTATAACATATATATTGTCTTTTTTTTTATCAAGATGTTCTTTTTTTAATTTTAATTGAGTTGAGACTCATTGTTATAGATATGAAGATTTAATTTTGTAATTTTAATTTAAAATATTTATCATACTAGAAGAATTTTGTAAGATGAAAATTTATATCAATTTGTAGGTTTAGTAGAAGTAAAAAAGAGAAATGGATAAGAAATTGTTAATACCATATCGATTTCATTATTTAATAGTAATATAATTCAACATCACGATCACAAATTCAATTATGAGGTATTTAGTTAAATATAAATAAAAATCATGGTTAGGGTTTATATTTGTCTTTATGAATTTGTACTTTCTATATATAACACAATTTTGACACTTATTTAATTCAACAACTTACGAATCTTGATCTTGTGATAAATTGGTTATAAAGTGATATATGATGTCACATAGACACATATTAATAATATTTCTGCCATAACAAGTCATTATTAATAAATAAAAAAAATTAGAATATTATTTTGAATTTTGATCCTTCCCTTTTAAATAAAGAAGTAAATTATGTGATGTCTCAAAACATATAGGTCAATTAGTAGTGGAATTCCTTTTGGTTTGTCCAATGTTTTCCCGATGCCATTCTTTTCTTGTTGAAAGATTATTAAAGAAATAAAACATGGACAGATGATAAGATGTCCTTAATTTCATACATAATTATTTCATTATATATAATGATCATAACTCACAATCATTTATTGTCAAAAAAAAAAAAAAACTCACAATCATTATTTCAATGGTGGGGCAGTGATAATAAACAATATAATATTGTTCCCGAAACCTTTCCCTGTTTTTTTCACTCTTCTCACTTCATCTTGAAAAGAAATTTCAACCACTCAATCATATTAAATAAATTCTTCAGTTGTCTTCAAAACAAAAAAAAAAAAAAAAAAAAAAAAAAAAAAAATTCTTCAACCCTTTTTTTCTTTATTAAAAAACTTTGTTTTTTATTATTACTATTCTTATTTTTTTATAATCATTCCCAAAATCTGATTTCTTTTGTCTCATCACACGATACATTTTAAACTAAAGAAAAAAAAAATACACTAATTGAAAAACTTTATTTAAATGGAATTGTTTCTAGAATCAAATGTGTTAAAAAAAAATAGAATTGACTCATAGGAAAGTGACATGTTTTGAAGACATGTGAATGAATTGAAAAGGTAAATATGTTTTTAGTACAACAATAATATATATAAAAAAAAAAAACCAATTTTAATTAAGAATACACGTCGATTACTGTGATGGTTCTTTCTATACCTATTTTTATCATCACTACCTTTACTTTTATCATCCTCTTTCCCTCTATCACTTTTTTCCTCTAATCATTTTTTTTAAGAACCTTTTTTTTTAGTTTTTTTGTTCGAGCATAATACAAAATTATATGAGAGGAAAATAATAATTTTTAAAATTGAACTCGTGACCTTTAAATTGAATGGATTACCATCAATTCAAGATAATCAACGTATTACCAACCTATTTGTTAAAGCAAATACTCTCCTATATAAACCGATGTTAAATCTCTATAAACTAAATTCGGATGGAGAAAAGTTTGATGTCAGCTTACAAAACCTTTTGCTACCTTTAAAATAATTAAAATGCAGAAAATGACTACATACACTTAATCAAGGGGGGCCAAAAGTCAAGGCCATCTCCTTTGCAAACATATGGTAACACCAAGTACACAAATTATATTTCATTAACAAATTATCTGTTTTTTTTTTTTGTTTTTTTTTGAAATCACACATTACATCATAGGTAATGAAAGAGCTAAGAATAATAGCCATTCGACTTTTTTCTTTTTTCCTTTTGAAGAATCATATATTTCATTTTCAATTCTCATTTTCTCATTCCTAAAGTGGGTGTGTTGATGAGTTTGGAAGATGTCTATATAATGAGGTTGGATAAAAGTTAATTCAATGTACAATATTAATGTTTTGACATGTGATTTTTGTATTATCGCAACACACGATTCAATGTGATTGGACTGATGTCGTAGTACCAAAGATCTTTTGTCCCCCTTGGAGAGAAAAAGTCTAGGTGGAGCAATATCATCACACATTTCTTTGATTTCTTTTTATTTACTCTCTAATTAAACAAAAAAATATATAATTTTCGCATGCTTATTGTAAGCACCCGATCCATCGTTAGTCAAAATATTGTCCGCTTTAACCAAAAAGTCTCACACGTTTGCTTCTCCCCAAAAAAATGCATCTTACCAAGGAAAGGTGTTTACACACTTTATAAGGAGTGTTTTGTTCCCTTTTCCAACCGATGTGGAATTACCACATAGGTTTCTCCCTATGAATGGATGGATATATATTATTACATAAATAATATACACAATATTTAGAATCCGTATTTTTTCAAAATCTAAAATTGAATAGTGCATCGAGTCAAATCAATATAGCCATCTTAGTTTAATAACTCTAGTGTTTCCTAGTAAATAGGGTTCTAAGAAAAGAAACATATGCATGCACCTAGCTTCTTGGTATATATTAGATAGTGCTTTATTTGTGCAGCTTTCTTTGAATATACACACCTTATCTTTACATTCAAATTTTCTATCATCTTTGTGTAAAGTTAGTTCATTCATGTGATTTTCTATTTCAAAATTTTAAATATAGAAAGTCATTTTTCGGTTATACTTTTTCCTTTCGTTAAAGATCACTTTTTTTTATCTTTCATGCAACCATTGAAACGTGAGTAATAATATATTTTTTCTTTTAACGAAGATAAATATAAATATTGAAAATCAAGAATCATTCATGAGTTAATTGGACGTATAAATATTTGTTTAGATAAATTTTTTTAATCAAGAATAATTTTTCATATAGTAAAATGAAACTTACTTAGGGCACGTTTGGTTTTGAAAAAATGGGTTGGGTTGGGTTGGGTTGGGTTGAGATGAAATGTGGAGAGGAGAGAAGATAAGAGATAATAAGTTTATGTTTGGGGGAATGATAGTTATATTTGATATGATGAAAAGATAATAATTGAAATTTTTATTTAAATAAAAAATTGATATTCAATAGTTTTTTAATATTAAAGTTAGGTTAGATGTGATGGAAAGAAAATTGTTAAAGTTTTTATTTAAATAAAAAAATAGATATTAAATAATTTTTTAATATTTTAATATTTAAATAAAAATGTGGGACCTATGCGTGGAGTTGGGTGGACTTATAGAAATCCACGGGACAAACATAAAATTGGCCCACATTCTTTCCCAACTCCTTCTTTATCTATGGGCAGCCTTAGCTTAACAAGCCTCCCTAATTTGTGTATTCATCCTAACCCATATCTTTATCAAATTTTGATTACTTTTCTATATTTAGAAAAAGTGAATTTTTATAAATTAAAAATCAACCTGTAATTTAAGCAGCATAAATATATATGTATCTCTTTTATAATCATAAACATGACCATTAAAAAAAAATCAATTTCAAATTATAAAGATATAAGTCACAATCAACTACCAAATCTATCATATCTATAATATAACAGGCTGTTTCGTTTAAAAGTCTCTTGCGTGTATAAAGATTATCCTTTCGGTAAATAAAGTAACTATTATTATTATTATTTTTATTTCTATTTTGTTCAATTATCATCTCTCTGTCCTTGATAACAACTATTCATTTATATGAATGATGAATTTACTTACTTACTTCGATCCAATATATTATACATGATTTAAAAGAAAAAAAAAAGAGAGGATATATTCTCTCTAATCAACAAAGTTTTTTAGTAATAAATATTTCATTATCTAATAAATACGTTCTAAAATAGTCAGTTAATCTTAACATCTTATATATATTTAGAGGGTAATTTATTAAAGTTAATCTCAACATCTTATATATATTTAGAGGGTAATTTATTAAAAAAAATATGTTATAATACAAAATTACTTCATATTAATGGATGCATTTATTTCCTTCTTCTCTTTTACATATTTCTGTCCCTGGCCTCATTTTTTCACACGTTGTTAAAAAAAAGAAAACAAAGAAAATTAAAGTTTAAAAACCAACATGAACCCTAACCAGTAACTATATCAATTAAGATTGTATCAAAAAAAAAAAACTATATCAATTAAGATATTGTGATTTTTATTATGAAGTCAGTTAATATAAAAATAAAGTGAAGAAAAACAAATCTTTAAACTTGAAAATTACAATTTTATCAAAAAAAAAAAAAAAAAAAAAAATTAAAAATTACAGCCTGACATGAGTAGTTGCTCAACGGTATTAGAGTATATCCAATAACCAATAAATTACGAATTCGAATTCCTCTACTCTAATTGTTGTAATCTAAAAAAAAACTTGAAAATTACATTACGTACGCCCATAGAATATTCTATTTAAGTTCATTCTGTGTAGTTTTTTTTTTTTTTTTTTTGCCAGGTAATTCGTTCTGTGTAGTTAATTTGTTATCCTTCGTCACTTATTATTGACTCATTTTCTCCGATTATTTTACTCACATTATAATGCCTAAATTATTATTACAAAAAACCCTCTAAATGATGTATTTGTATTAAAAAACATTTAAACATTTAAAATGGTAATTTCGGAGTTATGTTTTAGGGGCTTTATTTATTTAAAATTTCGATATTTTAACTATTTTCATTTACCATTTAAGGATATTTTTTAAACTTTTCAAAATTAAAAAATAATTTTACACCAACTTTATAATTTAGAGGTAATTTCGACAATTTTGACTGAATATTTAGTTACTTCTTTTATTTCATTGATTTCGACATATCAATTGTATTATTGTCAAACTCATTTATATAGATAAAGAAGAGAGCGTAGAGAAAACGACAATCCAAGCAATTTAAGTAACAATAAGGAGATGTTTGGTTCGTTGATTGGTTCGTTAATTCCAAATCCTGATTATTCAGAAACACATTCTTCGTAATTCAATATCATAAACTAATTCCATATTTAATTACATATTTGATTGGCTAAATTTTTATTTTGACATAAAAATTGATTTTGCTTTTTAACTTCGGAATATAATCCTAATAAAATACTAAAAATAATATTAACTGAGACAATTTTTATTATTAAATTTAAGACTAAAATTAAAATAAAATATTACTAAGTAAAATGGTTTTTTCTCTTAAAAAAAATAGACAAAACAATTAATCAATATTAATAATAAGTGTAATTATAATTATCATCGGATAAACATTTTTTTATTATAAATTAGAAGAAGAAATACACAAATTATATATATAAATTATCAAATACAAATTTTCAAAATCAAACCTATTATTGTAATGTTGATTATCACCACCTCTTTGGGTTCTATGATGCAAATATTAGTAATGAGTAATATCATAAAGTGTTGGGGTTAAAAAGGATATACTAAAAAGGTAAAATGAATAGATGGGTAGAAAAAAAACTGATGAGAGTGACACGTGTAAGAAAGGGGTGAGTCAGAGAGGGAGAGAAAGGGTTGACGTGGACGTTGGCAAGCGGTTAATTTGAAATTTGGTCAAATAATTTAAGTGCGATTGCGATTCCCCTTGTCGCCATCTGTCCCCTTTTCCATTTTTAACGTGCTCCTTTCTTCACCTACTCTCCCGCACTGGATTATAACCCAACGTTTTTTTTTTTTTTTTTTTTTTTTTTTTTCATTTTTAAATTTAAATATTTCCAAATATAATTAATTAATTAATTAAATTTACCTATCTCGCGGTACACGGATTCTGTCAGAACTACGTCTACATCTTTGTATTTTCTTTTTCTTTATTCCATTTTCTCGTATTTGACCCATCCCATTATTATTCCCAAACTTTCAATTTTATAATATCTACTTTATTTTTTATTCAGGACGCAAAAAAAAAATATCTTAATTCATTATGATAAATATTGAGTCCTTAATCTAGGTGTGTCATTGTGTCCTGATTGAAAAAATTTAATCAAGACACACAACACATAGATTACGGACTCAGTATTTATTATAATAGAGGAATAGGAAGGTACTCAATATTGTATATTGGAATATACAATACAATAAAATATATTGTATTTGTCTATTTCAATTTTGGAGGAAGGAAGTTAAATTTAAACCTATGTCTTTATTTACAAAAAAATATACAAATAAGCCTATGTTATTTAAATTGGAATATGAAGGACAAGATCTAGATTTTGAGATTTAAAATTAAAAAAAAGATTTAGATATTTTAGAGCAACAAATGAATATGAATCAAAATTCTATAAATTTTAATCATCGGACATATTGATACCAGTTGATAGAATGCAAAAAAATCTTATATTTATTGTATAGCACAACTAACTGTAAATGTAACACTAAATGTAAAACTAAAATAAAATACGATAATTAAAATATTATTGATAGTCTTATGTTATATGATGAAATAGTCACATCATATCAATACAATATAACACATTAACGCACACGAACTTAATCAAGATTAGAAGAATAAAATACGTAGATTACTTAACCGAATCCAAATAAGTTTTCTTGTATATAGATTTCCATTATTTCTTCATCATGATGGTTGGTAGATATGATTTTCAAAGTTATTGTTGACATAATGCCCCACTCCCCCTTTGCATTAAAAACCAAAAGCTATTATGTGTATATATATATAGGTGGACTCGAAATCTTAGATGGAGACTTTAAATTAATCCAAGTTTAACTAACAAGATTTACGATTGTAAAATCTATTTATTTCGGATAAATAGTTTAGTTTATGCTAATTTAAGTTAAATTTATTTGTAGGAAGGAAAAAACAATGTATATATCACTACAACACTTAATTAAAAAGTAGTGAATTAAACTAAACCACAAAATATAACGATATATATCAAAATACCAAGTTACCAACTATCTATATAGTTGAGCTTAATAATAATCTCATCTATGGGAAGTACTCTAACACGTGTGTGGTGTGATAAAGATGACAACCCTACCCGAATTTCCATATTGATGTGATATTGTTCACTTTGGGCATAGACCCTCATACCTTTCTTTTTGGGCTTCTCCCAAAAGGCCCCACACTAATGGAGATGATTGTCATCACTTATATACTCATGATCTTCTCCTCTTCTAACCAATGTGAGATACTTGTTTGCATCCCAACATAGTGTGCGTGTTGCAACTCGAGAAATGTAGAATACATTTACTATGATCTTTTATCAATAGTTTTATTATTATTAATATTATTTTTTAAATTTGAGTACTTGTGGATAAAGTGGGACATTTTAATAAACATGCAGCATTGTGAACATGTTACAAAGTCTCAAAACTATATTGCTTTTATGTCATATCCAGTACATTACAATTTAATATGAAAATACACCATCATTTGAAACTTCATAAATATTATCTTAACATCCATTTATTTAAAACATTATTATCTTTCTTCCTTTTTTTCTTTTCAAAAATATTATTTTCACGTGCTTGAAAATAAAAATGGATTATTGACATCATTTTGGTTGGATGACACATAGAAGATTGATACGTAAAACATATTTGATTCAATGTATGTAATAATTTTATAAAGTCATAAATACATGAAGTTGCATATGGCCACTAGGGACCAGGGGCCATGGCCCCTCCAAATATAAACATATATGTAACGAATTTCCAAAGTTGCACATTGTATGATTTGTCTTATTTTTATAATGGTTTTCAATAATTTTCTTTCAACCAACCACATAAACTAACAACAAAAAATCATGCAAAAAGTTATTAAAAAGAAAAATGAAAAAAAACATCAATACAATTCTTTTTCTTTATAGTTTATTTTCTTCTTCTTGATTTACGTATAAATCCCACTTGCATATTAGAAGAACAAATTGAGTGCAACGTGTGTAATTAGTGTTGTGCATAGATGCTGCCATGTGTAAGTATCATAGCAAATTGATATTCGAGCTTCACAATTAATCAAACTAGAAGAATGAAAAGCCATGCATGAAATTTAATGATCCAATTTTTTTATAAAAAAAAAACTTGGTATCAATCTAAGAATGGTAAAATATAAATACACTTCATTTCAGGGAATATGAAGAAAGAATCTATCAATATCTCTAGTAAGCCTTTCCTATTCTTTCAATGTGAGTGGTACCTCTTTTAAAGTTAATTAGAAATTTTGAATTAAATAAGTGTTTAAGTTTTGTGCAACCGAAATAAATTAACAATTATTTGAACAATCTAATCTATCTTATAGTTGATATATAGAAAATGTTTTTCCACTTTTTTAATGTGGAATCATCAAGATGGCATCTTTGAGATAGTGTGTTTTTAATTTCATCAACTTTTAATCAAATAATACAAATTTGAATTTAATAAATTATAATATCATATAAGATAATATAAGGAGGTTTAACACTCTACGTGTCAACATAAAGATTGTGCACCTCATCATCAATTTCTTTAATTAATCAACAATTTAGAAGGAGCCACTTACATAAAAATTAATTTCCTATAAATTCGATTATAGTCGATTAATTTCCTATAAATTTGATGGTAGTCGAAAAGAAATAGATTCGAAAAGAAAAGGACTTGCAAGTTCCAACAAGTTTCAAGTGGCCATGTTTTTGAGAATGGGTAGTAATTAAAAAGTTTGATGATATTTGGAGAGGTCGCATGCATAGATCAGAGAATCCTCCATTTACCAAAGCCCACTGTCCTAAAACAAACAAAAGAAACTTCCATTCAATATATTAGTAATTCGTACAAATTTGGAGTTATATATTATTATTATTATTATTATTATTATTATTATTCCCTTTTCACATTATTACACGTCCCTTGTTCTTCCATGCAACGTGCTCTTGCTTGTTCCATGCCACACCACTCTCCATTCTCAACTTGTTCTTTCCTCTTCCCAACCTTATGTAATTTGCTTCCACATATTCACCTTATTCAACCATATTTACCAATATATATGACTTCCAACATCAGTTTTAAAGCTATATCCAATTAATATTTTTGGCGCCACATTATAATCTCTTTCACAAATATAAAAGTTCCCACAATATTCTAGAACATCATAAATCCATGCATGATGTATTAAATGATATAATCTCTCTTCTTAGCACTATATTTAGATATCTTTCTTTTGATTTTCGTCGCTTATACTTTCAAAAGTATATATATCGGATAAAACTTATCTAATATCATTCTTTTTCTTAATGAAATTATTCCCATGCTATTAAATATGTTATCCAAATTTGAAAAAGTAATATGGAAAGGAAGAAGTAATTTGTTTCTCGCATTATATATCAATGTGAAACTTTAGTTGCATACCCAATATTACCTCCATATACATGTCTAATAAATATATAGTAATGTGCAATAAAAGTTTGTCGATAAATAGAAAGTAATTGATACGTACTTATTATAAATTAGCTTGCACGACACCTTAACCATGGTTATTATAATAAGTCGAGATATGTATGAAGTTAATACGTAGACGACATGTGTATGGAGAAAGAAGTGGAGGCATGATTCAGCAAAATTGAGTGAGGAATATATAATAGGGATGAGGGGGTTCACGTGGGAATGGGCCCATGTTTGAGGCAGCCATTGGGCGACGGTTACTGCACCTCGTGGGCTTGGCTCTTGGGGCCTAAAGCGCCTGCGCTCGCTGTTACATTCAATTTTGGCCGCTGAAATCACTTGCGTGACATATGCATAATTTTATGCATATATTATTCCTATACTTTTTCATCTCTTTTGGCAACACCTGTGGGCTCTACGATCTCAATGTTTCTACCACTCGTTATTATCGCCCAATTTTTTTTTTTTTTTTTAATTATTATCGAGTGAAATAAAAAATTCATTCAAATTTAGTAGATTATCTGCTAGTCGAGAATAATGTGACTAAAGTCCTTGGAATTACCCGGATGATATTTTCATTGACATTAGATCTTTTGACGGGTGATAAAAAAAAACTAGAAAATCTATATTCAAAATAAACAAAAATCATATCATTAATAAAAAAAAATGTAAATGTTTGTTGTCTTGAATATCTAAAGATTTAACTCGAACAATTACAAAGCATTTAGGATTAAATTTAAGCTCTATTGAGAAACATTTTTTAAGTGATGCCTTCCGAAAATGTTTTTATTAGAGAATATGGAGTTTCACTTCAAAACTAATTGATAATTAGAGGAATAACTTATATCTCTCATAAATGTTAGTAGGACTTTCTACTTTTCCAATGTGGGAAAATTGAGATCCTAACCATTTCAAATGGTAATTATTTTTATCTTGAGTTGTTGCAGTTGGTTTTTATTTTTCTCTCAATATATTCAACCACAATTAGGAGCTTTAAATTTATAATCTTTATATTAATTGGGTTAGTTGTTTTATTGACTTACTTCTCTCTTCACTTATAATATATGTGTGTGTTTATTTATTTTAAATAGTAATATAAAAGTTAGAAGGTTTTATATACATACAATATTTTATTTGTTTTTATTTTTTTTGTAGAGAGGAATGAAATTGGAGGAGAAAAGAGAAGGAGAAAGAGATGAATATGGAAAAAGAGTGAGATATGTTGAGGAATTAAGCATTGAGATTTCTGATTGAAAACAACTTGTAACAAAAAAGTGACAAAATAGAATGCAGAAGGGGACATGGATCCACATTTATAGATCTACTTTAATTTCTCAAGCTACTATACAAGTTAGTAGTACATAAATCAAAGGGAATTGCAATCAATAAGGGGAGCTACATGTTGTTTGTCCTAACTCAAAATTAATATGTACTCTCCCCCAACATATTGTACATATATATCTACTTACATTTACTTCACTTCAAACCTACCAACCAACATAATATAAACACTCCAATTTTTACACTTGTAATTATGTATCTTTCCTACTCAACCACATCTACCTAAACTTATTTATTTTAGAGAACTTTTTTTGTAAGTTTATATGTGTTACATATATGCCTTGAACGCATTGATACCCCTACGATTACTAGTTGCGGATCTCGCTGATCGACAACGAGTGGGGGTGCGGGGGTAACGCCCCCTTTGCGAAATCGGTTTTTCGCATTCCGCATTCTGTCGCGCGAACGCATATCGCGTTGCACGTCTGCATCCGCACTCGCATCAGCATCCGTTTCCGCATCCGCATCAGATTAGTTTACGCATTCTGTAATTAGGGTTTAATGAGGGCGCGTATATAATCCCGAAATTAAACCCTAGCCGGTTATGACATGATTTTTGTTTTCTTTATGTAAACTCTGTAATCTGTTGCTCCTCTCAATAAACATGTTCTCCATCTCCGCGTGGATTAGCTAACACAACGTAGTGAACCACGTAATTAAATCTGTTTGTCGTTCTCTTCTTTTCTCTTTGCGTTATTGCATTTATCTCTGTTTTACATCTTCGTTATCAATTGGTGATTGATGATTTCATAACAATATACAATATCATCGTGTGCACATAAAGAAAAAATGTCACATTGTTTTCTCTTTTGCTCGAGATTTTTTAGAAATGTTTGATAAATGCAAAAGAGTTAGGCACATATCATAGAAAAGCATACAAATTAAAGGATATTTGGAAATGAACAAAACGATATGAGGGGTCTAATTAATTAGATAAAAGATGACTCCAATGCAAAAGAATATATGTAGAGATGTCCACGGGGCGGGGCGGAGTCGGGGAATGTCTTTCCCGCCACCAAAATCATTCCCCGTCCCCGCTAAATTCACCATTTTTTTTTCGCGGGGATGGGGACGGGGATTCACCTTGGGGAATTGGCGGGGATCGGGTTCCCCGCGGTGAAAAATCACCATTTTATTTTAATTATTTCTTTTTCTAATCTTACTTTTTATAACTTTTTTTAATAATATTTTCAAATAGTTA
>JBBMEF010000004.1:5355963-5369049 GCA_037832685.1 Sicyos baderoa
AATAGTGTTTGATAGAATCTATCAAAAGAAAGTTGCTATATTTGCAATATTTTTAAAAAGTTGCTATAATTTTAATGGAGAGTAGGAAAATTGCTATACAACGCAAATTGCCTAATAATAATAATAATAATAATAATAATAATAATAATAATAATAATAATAATAAAAGGTATTTGCTTTAAACAAGAGTAAAGGCGGCTGTACTATCATCACGATTCCTTTTTCATTACTTCCACCAAACAGCCAAAAACACGTTTAAACAATTTCCATATCCATCTCCATATCTCTATTTAGTTTTCCGATTTTTTATTTTTTCATTATCACTTTTTATTTTTCGCCTAAATAAAAATTTACCATTCCATTAAAAACTTTATATAAGAAAAATGAGCTCATTTAATTTTCTTACGGAAAAAATGAACATCTCTAATTATAATTATAATAGAACTTAGTTTACTTTTATTGATTTAACATTTTGATACTTAGTAGTGGATCAAAAACATAAAGATGCACGGTTGAAAGAGATCTAAATATTTTTCTACATACGAATGTGTAGAACGATCTTACCCATGCACACATGTGACACTATTTAGTGCCATATAAATTATTTATAAATATAAATTAATTTAAAAAAGAAACAAATAAATTAGCACCAAATGACGATACATGGATACACGAGTAGAATCTCCTACCCATTTTAAAAAACAAACATAAAGATGTGAATTCAATAAAATAATTTTTTTAAAGAAAAACAGTCGAATAATAATAGTAATAAAACGTAAAGACACGTCAGATCTTGATAACACACAAACATGTTTTTATTTTATTTTATTTCATTTTTTATGAAACAGACAAACAAACGTGTCTTCACAAAAGAACAATACTATTCCAAACTTTCAGCTAAAACTTAATTCATATTAATATAGAGAAAAATAAAGAGATTTGTAGAACATTATTCCTTTTGTGGAAAAAGGAATACGTTTCTTTAATTCGAAAAAGTGTTTGAAGGCACTTGAAATTATTGAACTTTTAAAAAAGAAATACCCCTGAAATTTATGCTACAGATCTATATTACTTGTATATATACAATTCTAGAACATATTGTGAGGCTAAAAAAAACAAAACATATTATATATATATATATATAATGCCATGTTTTCTTTTTCTTTTTACAAATGTTTTTTTTATTATATAATTTAATTACTACATTTGAAGTTGGACTTCGAACCTATAATTCTAGAACGCATAAAATGTTAGAGAAGATATGTTTCTTTTTTTTTTCTTCTTATAAATGTTGAAACCATATATGGTATTTTTTTTCTTGGATACCATACGGTATCTTAAACTTTTAATGAGAGTTAGGAGAGTATATTCTTAGAGTGCTCGTATTTCCAAGTGAAAAGTTTTTTTTTTTTTTTTTTTGGCTAACTTAAATTGATTCTTTGGTTCTTTCCTTCCATTTTTAAAGTTTGAGGGCGTCCTTTTTCTCTATCGTCTACCATTAAGATATAAACAATATGAAATCTTTGAATTTCAAGAAGCTAATTAACATGTAATAAACCTGATTTCAAAATATTTTGTAATAGAAGGAAATTAAAAATAGTTTTGGTCCATATATTTGAAGATTTATTCTAAGAAATTGATTGTAAATAACAAGTTTTAGTGTCACACTATTTTAATTATAACTACTTGAATTTAATCTTAATTTTATTATGGCACATGCTCGGGCAAAATTGGCAATTTCCATGGATGTAGAAGAATCTTGGGTGGAGAAAGTTCCGTCGGCCGTACGTCGAGGAGCTTTACAAAAGAGAGGGTTGAGTTCTTGGCAACCCTGCAATGGCTTCTTTCCAACGCGATTTTTCTAATTTGCGTATTGTTTAATCTGTAGTTCCTTTCTGGTTGAATAAAAAAAAAAAAAAAAAATTAATTTTATTTTATTGGACAAAATATTTATTTAAATTTAATAAGCTTTCCTACCATATTACATAATAATAGTATTTAATACAATTTTTTTTAGAGGAACCAAAGTGTTTTTAATACTCATCAAATTTTTTTTGATATCCGAAATTAATTCCTAGGTAGATGACCATCATGGATTGTACCCATCATCTTTTCGAAAAAGGATACGATTTATTAGAAAGGCACATGCGAGAAGCAAGCTAAATTAGAGTTCGTGAATACAAAAAGCTCTCCAATTTAGAGCAATACTAGCCAAATCATAATCTTTAAATAAAGTAGCAAAATCATTAGTATGTTACATAATTCGATAACCTAATCCATATTAGATAATATAGAATTCCACTTTAATACCAATTGACAATAAAGAAGTAACTGATCATATCTCTTATAAATATTTAAATGTTTGTTCACACAAATGTGAGATCCTAACATGCCTTCTCAAGATGAGTTTTATGGGCTTTGATACATATCATATTAGATAATATAGAGTTCCACCTCAAAATCAATTGACAATGAAATGAGTAACTCATATTTATTATAAATGTTTGTTTGGACAAATGTGAGATCCTAACTATTTAATTTCAAAAAAGTATTATATCCCTGCTTTTTATATGGGTTGAATTGTTCTTATACATAGTTTTGGATGAATTTAATTAATTGACCAATCCAAAAATTCAAATGTATAAAATAATCTTTTTAACACAAGTCAATTTAACCAGATCCAAATTATGTACAACCTCTAACTTATATCACTCATATCGTTTGCCTCATTCTCCCCGAGATAATTTAAAAGAGAATTTAGTACAAATCAAACTTTAAAATATTATAATTAGGATGTTTTGAAATTTACTTCATAAAAAGAAACACAACAGATTGATGCATAAATAACAAGTAAAATATTATTGAAATAGAAGCCATTACAACAAGTAAAGAGAAAACATATTATCATAAATTTAGTGACAAAAACAATAAATTTAGTGTTCTACTAATATCACATTTAGAAAGAAAACATATTATCATAATCATAAATAACATGTAAAATATTATTGAAACAGAGGCCATTGCAAAGTAAAACTGAAGAAGTAAAAAATAAATAAAAGTTTGGTAATTTGCCTCATTGGCTTTCAAATTCAGTGGGGTCAAAAATGTTGCCGTCAATGGTTTTCATGAACATTTTCCAATTTTTTTTGGCTTCTTCATCATGCTTTCCCAATGCTGTAAGTCCAATAGCCTATACACAAAATTGCAATCTTTTTTAAACAATATTTACCTTTCATTTATATGGTACATACAATAAGACTACCCTACCGGATTGTTTTGACATATTTTAGTAGGATTTAACTTAATGAGTTAGAGTTAGATTGAGGAGTTAAAAAATAAGAGATATGAGTTGCAGTCAAAAAACACGTTTGGATTTAATTTTGTGTAGAAAACTTAAAATCAAAATCTTGTTTGGATGTATATTTAAAATTAATAATTATTTTTATTAATTAAAAATAAATGATTAAAAATGAGTTATTTTGATTGATTTGAAAGAAATAATTAAAAATAAGTAGTTAAAAATGATTGAGTAATAATAAATGAATGATTGAAAATGAATAGTTAAAAATGAAAAGTCATTTTTAAAAGTAAAAATGAGAGAAGTTAATAAAAACTCGTTTGGATGTAAACTCAGTGTTATAAATTTTGACATGTTTTCAATTAGATTCATTACTTTATTAATATTTAAAAAAAAAAAAAATCAAATTTGCTACAATTCTATTGCCCAAGTTTTCAATGAAAAATAAGAGAAAAAGAAAAGTACCTTGTAAAGATAAGGCGTTGCATCAGATAGAGGGAATGGAGTCTGTTTCTCTATCTCACTGACACGATTTCGAGCATCTTCATATTTATCCTAATTAAGAAGCACATGTGAATTTATTACACAATTACATTTTAAAACATATATATATATATATATAATGTTCTTTTATATAAGTGATATTGGTCAAATTGTATATGTCAATAGTTTGAACATTTTTCTTAGATTTATCCATGAAAAAAAATGTCTACTTTACTATGAAATCAGTTCATAAGTAACAAAAATATTGTTTTTCCTACCATACTTTTTTCTAAAATAATGAACAAAATTCCATCTATCTTAATTCTATTTGTTTCGATCTAGTACTTTTTATCATTAATACTTTTTTTTTGTTACGAAATCTTTTTATTATTAATACAATAATCATACGTTGTGGTTGAAATTAAAATCTCTAATCTATTAACAAAATTGTCCTATCTTAACCTAGTTGAATTATCTTGAATATTCGGACAAAATTAAAATCTACACTACAATAATTTACGTTTTCTATGAGAATATTGGAGAAGTCGAGATATGCTTTTTTTTTTCGTGAATTCTTTTTCTATGACATACGGAGTAAAATGTCATGAATGGATTTTTTTTTTTTTTTTTGAGAAGATGAATGGATATTTTGTCACTTTAAAACAGTATATATATGTATATATATATGAATTAAGAAAATGAAAATGTACAAATTAACTTACAAGATATATAAGAATTTGGATATATGCAAGTTTTGCCTCTATGTCCATTTCTGAATTTTCTTGGTTACATAAAACTTTCATACAGCACTCAGCTGCATCATAATGTCCATCCAACAGTGCCTCCATTGCCCTTTTCTGCATCCAAATCTTGTTGCTTTAACAACAAATATGGAGTATGGAGTATAAATCTTGACCTCATGATATAAATAATCTATATTCTGACACAAAAATGAAGTTAAAAAAGTCAACACTCACTTTTGAACTCTAGACTTTAGTAGAATACACAGGCTTAGAAAAAGTTACAATTAACCATAATGGTTCACGTTTTGGTTGACTAAAATATTTTAACAAACAAAAAAAAATTGTTGATTCTGTTCATGGCAACCATCCACCTAAAAAATGTTATTAAGATTTATTTGACAATCAAATCTAACAGGATTAGACACATCAACAAAAATGTGTTTGACCGTTAAGGAGTGGCTTAATTGATCAAAGATAGTTTTGGGTGTATAAGATGATGGGTTCAATCCATGATAACCACTACTTCAGAATTAATTTCTTAAGAATTTTCTTGGATATCAAAAAAAAAAAACAAAAAACAAAAAAAATAGATAACATAATTCGAATTTCATAAAATAAATAAATAAGAAGAAGAAACGAACCTTTGCGGGAATAATGTTGGAGTTCAAGACATTTTTAACTTGAAATGCTTTTTTTAAGCTCAACAATGGCTTCAATAGGGTTTTAGCATTCTTCATGAAACCATGTGACATTTCATTGCCATTGTCATTGTCAATATCAAGGTACGTTTTCCACAATGTTTTAGCTTTACCATCGTTACCTAACATAGTATGAACCACGGCCTACAAATAAATAAATAAATTAATAATTAATAAGATCTTCTTCCATCAAACATTATTTTAACAAGATACTTAATCTTGTGAAAAAAAGAAAAAATCGATTTGTATGATTAACTTTTAATTTCATTCAAAATTTAGATATGGTTGCAATTGTTACTTACCTTGTATTTGATTTCTGCTAATTTCGCATACTAAAAAAAATAGCTCTACAAAAAATTGAAAATTCAAGCAACCCAGACTACCCAACTAAAACTCGTGAGGATTAAATTGGGTTATAATTTTATTTGAATTAGACTGAGTTATGGTTTTTTAATTTCCATTAGGATGGGTTGGTTTTAGGGTTGAGCTTGTTCAACTCAACCAAACCCAAACTAGAGAATAATATGTCCATATACATATTTGTGTGTGAGAAAAGACAAATTAATTAATAAGATATGTTCTTAAAATATTGATAAATAACATGCATTTTTTTAAAACAGATTGATAAATAACATGCATTAGTAATCTAGGTTTAAAAAAATGCATTGTAACAACTAAATTATCATTGTTTCTTTCTCAAAAAAAAATTATCATTGTTTCACTTTAGATTCTATTTACAAGTTTGAATCTTCATTCCTTCAACATTATTGTATAAAAAATATATATTCTATTTAGATGTCTAAATTTAATCATTTTATTTTTAATAAAACTTTAAAATAATATATTTTCTATGTTATCTCAACCTCCATCAATGGGTTTTCTCAAAATTGATATATATAGATATATTTTATTAATGTTTCTCTTAAAATATCATTAATTCCCTATTAATTTTTCTCCTATAATTAAATTTTAGAAATATATTTGTATGGTGTCTCTTTTACATTATATTATTATTAATATTATTAAACTAACTTCAATTTAAATTTATCATAGAACTTATTTTAAGTTTTATTGAAAATATAAATAAGAAAATGAAACAGGATCCAAATATATTTTAACCTACAATAATAATTATGAAAAAAAGTACCTCACAAAGAGAAAGTCTTGCATCATACGGATTAGATTGACGAAAGTTACCCGTCTCCTCAAGAAATTCTAGAGCTTTGTTGTATTCATCCTAGTTAAATAAATACATGACAACACATTTGGATTTATGATAGAGATTAATTATACATAACAAATTGTTCCATATGTAATCGTTAAATTATAGAGAATTTGTACTGTATAGCAATTTTAGGACCATCTATTAGAATTATAGCACATTTTTATCAAAAAATAATTTATACCAAAATTCGGAGTGATTGAACTCAATCAATAACTAATGATTGAACTCAATCAGTTCGTTAAGTGATCGAGCTCATCAATCACTACTCAATCAATATCCAATAATTGAACTCACTCAATCATTTGAAATTTTGCTATAAACTAATTTTTGATAAAAATGTATTATATACGCAATTTTTTACCTCATTTTTATTATACATAAAAAAAAACCCTAAATTATACCGAGGTTTAAACATTCATTTCATTTTAAACCTATACATTTTCAAGCGTTCAAGTTTAGTTTCTACTTTCAATCAAAGTAAAAATTATCTTCAATATTGGTTTGAAATTCATTTTAATAAACATTTTATCAAAGATGTACAAAATACGGATATGCTAAGAGATGCTGTTTTTCTCTAAAAAAAAATATAACAATAAATTAACATTATGAACTAATTTCGATATTATTTCGAAAAGAAAAATCAATATTATTGAAAGTACAAATACTAATCTTAAAGTGGAAAAACAAAATATTTTATTCGGGAAGAATGAGGTTTGTCCGATTAATTCAATTTTGTGTCGATCAATTTTCTTATACATAGCCTCACAAATTCTCAATTAGAGTCTGCGTATATTTAGGGGTGAAAATAAAAATAAAAAAACGAATATTTTCTTGGATATTAGTTGAATTTCTCTTTTTGTCAAATTTTCAAGATTTTTTCTTGAATATTAGCTTAAACCCAGAAAAATTGAACTAATGATTTTACCTTTCATTGAATATTAGTTAAATTTCTCTTTTTGTCAAATTGATAAAATTGAAGAAAAGCAAACCAATATCACTAAGTTTTTTTTTTTTTTTTTTTTTTTTTTTTTTTTTTTTTTTTTTTTTAACAAACTGTTTGCGCATATATATATTAAAAATTTTGGACTTTTTGTAAATATATTTATAATTAAATAAGTAAAAATGAAAAGGAAAAGTATAGGGAAGATTTACAAGGCGTATAAGAATTTGGAGATGTGCCACCCGAGCCTCATACGCCACGTGGGCATCCCCATTGAATAAATGTTTCATATGACACAATGCTTCATCGTACTTCCCTTCCAACGCCTTCTTTAATGCTGCATTCTACAATTTAAATAAATAATAATAAATAAATAATTATTTGCTTATATAAATCGTTCTTATAGCTGAGAATGCAATTAAAGTTCACAAAGAGAGAGATTATGAATATGAATTAAAAAAAATATGAATATTTAAGTGACAAGATCTCCCTATTACCATGCTTCATCTCAAAACAAATTAGCTAATTCAATTATCTTATAAAAAGAAAGTTTCATCATATTTTCAACATTCTTGAATCAGATTTTTTTTTCTTCCTTTTACTGAATATTATGTTAATTATGTTAAATTATTAATCAATCTAAAAACTTAAGCTAAACTTATCGGTTTAGGTAAATTTAACTATGTCAACTAACATAGCACAGCGGAAGAGCGAACCTTTCTCGCAGATATCGCTGAATTCTTTTCTTGGGATGGTGTTAAGCTCAGCAGTGACTTCAATGCATCTTGTATCTCATTTGAGCGAGTCTTCCCAGTGTGTTCATTTCCACAGCATCGAGCTAAGAACTTGTCACGTACATTAGGATTCCAAGTGAAACCATGACTAGTAGATATGAGTTGAGGAATTAAGAATGGCTTTCTCAAGTTGAAACAGAGCCTTGAAGTTGAAGCCAATTTTGGGATTGCAGAGGAAGGTTCATAAAATGGAAGTTTAGACAGTGAGCCACCACCAAACAAAGCAATGGACTCCATTGGAGATGCTATATTGAACTTAAACCAAACACAAGGTTGTTCTTGGTAGTGGCAAGAGTACACACACTTGGAATTTATAGAATATAATAATGTACTGTGTAAAAGAGGCCAAGTATGGCAAGTTTTCTTGGAGGCCAAGTATTTAATTATTCTTACCACATTCACATGCACATTACCATATTAAAATTCCATGGTCCAAACAGAAGGCAAAGGTTAAAGAAGAAGGGGGATGTTGTGTTTCCCATTCCTTTTAACAAAGAAAAGAAAAGGGCAAATGTGGAATAATAGCTTGATGAGGTAACACCAACACTGAAAAAGAAGCATATTTTAAAGTGATCAAAAACACTACTTTAGGTGCAGTTGTGTTTTGGGTGAAAATGTGTACAACATATATACATTCAAATAAATTGTAATTTAATCTTCCCTCTACTCTTGCTAAATAACTTTGTGTTCACTTTTGACGCCCTAAAAGTTAGTTAATCAATTATAATTAATCTTCCATTTATCTCTCTAAAAAGAAAACATGAAATACTTTTTTCATCAATCTCATATTAGAAAAATGAAAACCTCACATTCATAATAAGATATATGAGCTACCCCTCTAATTGCTAATTACTTTAAGATGAAATCTCATATTTATCTAATATGGTACCATAAATAATGAAGCTCAAACAGGTATTCAGTAAATAGAAGAAAAAATAATTAACTCAAAAATAACAATTCAAAAAATCATAATCTAACAGGACGTGTTGAAAATTCATTTTTAGAACAAATCTTGTATTCACACACATCCTTTATTTTCAACTCAGAGAAGCAACAAGTGTAGTAACAGTCACCCAACATATCAGTTTTTTCTTTTTCTGACCAAGACAATAAGACTTGAGGGACAAAATCTTGATCACTTCTTTATAACTGGATTTCATCTATTGCCTCAAGTCCTATAAACTTTTTGTCACATAACAATATTTTAAAAGGCTAATGAAACTAGCGCCTTGATGCTCTCATTTCATCTTAAGATGACACTAACACCTCCTTTAAAGAGTAAAACTTCCTTACACATCTCCCTACATTTTGATTATGTGGCACCATTGTGTGCCACAAAAATTCATTTTAAGAATGAAAATATTGATTTTTTTTGTGGCACCATTAAAATGTATGTAAATGTATGTGTAGGGGAGTTTTACAGGTAAGTCTTCTTTTAGAAAACACACTGAGACGTAAAATACATACATACATTATATAAAGAAAATGGAATATATAAAAGAAAAAATAAAGTATATAAATAAGTTTTATATATTGAGAGGACAAAAAGGGCGAAAATATGAAAATAATAGTTTAGTTGTAATCAGTGATTCAGGATCCTTAACATGTTTCTTCCTTGTATTCAATGATAGAAACCGAAATTCAGAAGCACTTCCTATGGTTATCTGGCTTCTGATATCTCTTTCCATATCAAAGCGAAATGAAATAATTTCCATCCCCAAAATAGGTAGTAAAGAGTTAAATAGAATACGCACCAAACGTTCTATAATATGTTGATTTCTGGTAGTACCTTTTTCCACAGAGCGCAGTGGCATTGATCTTTCACTTCCCATGTTACCTCTCTTGGTTTAATTGTAGGTGTTCAGTGATCTTGAGTTCGGTTGTCTCTTGCTGTCCCTCTCTGCAATTGTTTGGCTGAAAATGAACCACAACAATCGGTTAACAAACGACCAAAAGAACTCGAGGAACTGATGAGATTGCGCACTTCACATTTCAGTGATCTAAGATCTTAATGAAGGTAATATGCATACCTGTCAAACGAAGTGTGCCGAACTATCTTCTCGATTTCCTCTGTGCCGACGAACTAACTCTAGAAGTAACTTAACTTTTGATTGAGTTCTTAATCTGTGGCAAGATTCTTAACAGCACAATCCATTTTTCTTCAGCCACCTTCCATTTCGTTTCCTACATGGTGCTTGAAGTGACAGGCACCAAGGACCTTATAACCCCATACAATTTCAGATATCTCATCTTGAGGCAAACTCAGCCCTTGTCTCTTGATTACACAATTCAATTCAGAGTACAACTTTGGGTCTTGTAGCTTGATGTACTCTCGTAATATGTTCTCGTGATCTGGGACCCAATTCCGTGGGAGGGGAGTGTAATCACAAGAGGGAATCATAGACATGCGAGAGAACTGCACACCTTCAATTGCATCTACGAGTCCCATTCTCAGAAGGTCAGAATACTCGGGTGCTGCATTATTACTGCTCTCTATCAATGGACGACTTAAATTCCGCGAGGCAATCCTATACACCTTGGCTCGAGATTTTAGTCGATACCTAGCAGCATAGAGTTTAGCCAAAGAGCTACGAATAATATAAGCACAAAACCCAACAATTTTCTTTCGATTATCAGCATATCGATACCAATCAGCCATGGTCTCTAGGAATTTATTCATCTGAGAATTTGTATGAGCTTGACTTGAATACAGCATTGGATTACAAGGCAGAGGCTCAGGGTCTCTATCTCCCTTAACGAGTTCGACCCGCCTGAATTTTCGAATACACTGCTGCAAGCTAGCAGTAACAGAAAGCAAAGTTCCAACACACTTTTGGCTCACAATAGTACCCCCAGAAGATGTATATCTAAGAGTAGGGTGTATTATTCTACGGCAAAGCATATGGTCTAAGAATAGAATTCCTCTGCTTATATGTTCAATCTCTATTTTTGAATTATCCAACCTTATCCCAAATTCACTCTCACAAAATTCAATGAGTTCCTTCCTAATTCTCACTGCATCCTCTCTAGGCCCTCGAATGCCCACCAAGAAATGTCCTCCATATCGAATGTAATCCATTTTTCGCGTTTTTTCCTTACCACTAGCAGGGCAGAACTCTGGCCAAGCTGGGTTATGACAGCCATCATTAATGGAGTCTCTCCAAATGGAATCAAGCTTGGAAGGCCTAAAATAGTCAACTATCTTATCTTCCATTACAATATCCAATTCATTAAGACATATATTAGCAAGTAAAGGACTCAAAATTCCACAATGGCCATAAGAAGGTACCTTTGCAGCTTCTTCTGGTGCAAAATTGAAGAATGTTCTCAACCAATATGGATCAGGTTTGGGCTCATTCTCATTGAGAAACTTCTTCTTCATAACCCCTTTTCTTTTCTTCTTCTTTTTCGCATCATCTTCAACTCGTGGCCGATTCCGTCTCGGCGATTGAAGCGCAGACTTAACCAAACGCAAAACCTTTCTATCCTTAACAGCCTTCTCTAAAGAACCCATCACCACATCCTCATCAACGTGCCTCAAAATATCACTCAAATCCGCTTTCAAGAACCAGAGGTACCCAGCAAAGTTACTTCTGATGGATCGAATGAACGAGTGAGCATTCCGCCCAGGCCGAAACGCGTGCGATTTCGACGAGAACCGAGATTCGAAAAAGGGCTCCAAAACATTCAAGAGCACCTCCTGAACAATCCTATCCTGAAAGCAAGGCTCGTCCGATTCAAGCATGGCTTGGATTCTGCGCTTGGAAATGAAATGGGTCCGAGATTTGTCATTAGGGCTTCGAATCAGCTGATTAGCCTTCCTGTTCCACGAAAACTTGCCATCAATCACAGCGTCGCGAAGAGAAAGTAGGTCGCGGAGGACGTGAGAATGGATGGCGTTGCGAGGAGGGAAAGTTCCGGTGAAATCCGCACACGAACGCTGATAAGCCAAAACCCATAGATCGAATTTGGAAAGAAAGCGAGATAAATCAGAGAAGGAACTGTTGGGAAGAGACGCGAAGGCTTTCACCCAAATAGAGGAACAGATTTCGATCGGGTCTTCTTTGAGATGAGCGTAGGGGTCTTGATCGGGAAGATTTTGGAATTGAAGAGCCGTCGAGGAACGCCGTGATGCGGCGGCGGCGGCGGAAGAGTTGAAGCGGGCAAAGGAGAGTGATTGTAAGAAGGTTGTGCGGTTGCAGTGAAGGTGTTTGATATTCGTTATGATTGACATTTTCTGTGAAACTTCATTTCTGGTAAATTTAGGGTTTAGGATTCGCCATTAAAGTGTTTTCTGCTTCTGTGTGAGGCAGAGTTTTCGCGCGTGGAAGAAGAGGGGGTTTGGGTACTGTTTTTCCCTTGTTTGGTAGGAGGGTTAAATGGAATCTCTCCCAAACACCCACCCTCAATCGCTCCAATTACTATCATTATTTATTTATTTATTTATTTAAGGCTAAATTGTCAAACATGCCTTTGATTATCACATTTTTGTCAAAGTTACCCATAAACTTTGAAAAGTTTCAAAATTACCTCTGAACTTTACAAAACGTTTTCGTTAATTTTAGATGAAAACAGTTAAAGTTTTGTTTCAAAAATACCCATGAACTTTAAAAAGTTTCAAAATTTAAATAATTTAGCTTTTCAAATATTTGAATTTAATATGTCAAATTTTAGTAACAAGAAATTTTCGCTCATAAAAACTTTCAAATTGAGATTTATTGTGTTCTTAAAAAAAAATTGAGACTTATTAATGATTACAAGTATAATTTATAATTCATTTATAACATTTTAATTTATTTAAATTTTGGGGAATTTGCATGTATATTATAATAAGATAAAAAAAAATTGAGTAAATAGCAACTTTTTGAAAATATTTGCAAATCTATCAAAATCAGATTGATAGAC
>JBBMEF010000004.1:5369149-5388798 GCA_037832685.1 Sicyos baderoa
CTCATGCAGGTAAGAGAACTCATGCGTTTTCCGGGCCAATCTCAAGGTATTGGGCTTTGATTTTCATTCGGGCCATCTCTTTTTATCAATGTTTTAAAGGCCATTTTCGGGCCAATTTTACTAACAATATGAATAACGGAATGAGTTAGTGGTGCAATTGTTTTATTGTTTGATTGTAAACGAGTTCAACACCAACGTTACATGTTCGATCCCGAGAATTGGTATTTGTTCCTCTCTTCTCTCATATGTACTTACAAAAATGATATGAACAATAAAAGTACGTTATAGATTCTTAATTTATGGAAGGCCTACTCTTTATTAATGGCATAAACATTGACAAGTACCAGCAAGATGTGACTAACATTAGTACAACCAACATAAGGCTTAAAAGAAGGACAAGAACGTGACTCGGAAATGCACATTACTTATCTAGGATTTGACTTAAAATTGTCTATGTAAGAAAGAAATGTTGGCTTTTGTGACTAAGAGAACCACCTTTCCAATTAGATTCTTGAGGAAGCTTCAAATTCTTTTGTGTTATTATATATATATAGAGAGAGAGTTGAGAAAACAATTAAAGTTCTTTGATATAGAATAGAGTAGACAAGTCTTAGATGATTTAAGGGTATATTACGATTAAAGTTGTACTATTGCAAGATCTTAAGATGATTGACTATCTACTTTTAAGATGATAATTGATGTTTTATCAATAATAAATGTTTTTTTGATACAAAAATATTGGGAGAGGGGAATTCAAACGTTGTAATCTCATAGTTACTAGGTCGTACAAGATGCCAGTAAAGTTATATTACTTTTGGCTATCAATAATAAATGTTAATTTAAGGTTTTTTCTTTGTTTATACTTCATAAATATATACTTCAAGTATTTAAGCACTTTTCAATACTCTTGATTGATTATCGTTTTGCTTGAGGCCCCATGCCTTTTCTAAATTTCCGAATCATAAACTACTGAAAATCATGATAAGATTGAAAAGTAGAAGGTATGTTAATTGAACCATGACTATTTTTTAACGAGAGAAATTTTAAAGATATATAATTCAATATTAAAATATATTAGATAAATCGACAGTTATTATAATACAATAAGATGCATATTTTTCATAACTTAACAATTCTATGTCTAGTGTTCTCTTGAGAATTTTTTGAAAAGTCACGTGTAAGTGATGACAAAACATATTAAAATGATCCGTGTTGATTTATGAATTTCCATTCTTAAATGCAACTAATAAAGATAGCTATGGTAGATGATATTAAAATTGAGAGAGAAAGATTTCGATTTCAAATCTTTAAGATTTAATTTAACTTAAAAGACGATCTTGACGTGTGCTCGACAAGGCATCACTAGACTACTTCATATATCACCCAACTACAAATGACATGACAATCCCACGTAATGAGACAATTTTTCTCTTGTACAAAGCTCCTTTAATTGTCGATAAAGTTGTCATATTTATTTAAATATAACTTTTCTTTATAGTGTACACAAGTTTGAATTTTGACCACTTTCTAGTTTAAATAACTTTTGTTTGAAAGAATGAAGTGAAATAGTTACTATTATTTAAAAAAAAAAAAAAAACAGTTTTAAATTAAAATATAAAAACAAGAGAGAATTTTGTAATGCTTGATACCTAATTTAGAATTGGATAGTAATCAACAATGTCTAAAGAAATAGTACTTTGATGTTATTGGGCCTACCTTGGATGTATCTTTCCTTGGGCCGAGCTGATAAATTGAAGGTGGCTAAAATATGACAATTATTGAATTATTAATTAGAAAATATTAGTTAAATTTATAAAATAATTATAAGTATGATCATTTAATTTTTTTTTTTTGAAAATCATGATAATTAATATTAAAATGATATGATACTAATAATATATAATACTGTAATAATATAAAATACTATAATAATGAAATAATACATATCTAATAATCCTACCATATTAATAATTAATAATATATCCACCTCAACTAAATTATGTTTCATTTTAGTTCCCTAGTTATAAATAACAAGCATTTAATTAGTAAAAAGATTGGGTTTTTTTTCTTCTAAATTTAAAAAATAGATTAATATTAAATTTTAATCAATTATATAACACCGTTGAGTATAATTTTTAATACTATATGATAAATTTAATAATTATATAACTCAGATATTATTTTCTCAAATAATATGAGTCAAATATCGATTTTTAAACTATTATTTATGATTGTAGAATTAAAATAGATCAACCAACACGTCACCAATTCATTAGATAATTTGAATGTTGGTAGACTCTAAAAAAACACAAAAATGAATGTTGTTGGTTTTCTTTTTATAAAAAAAAAAAAATTACACTTTTTATTTTGGAAACATAAATCCGTGAAACTAAACTCGTTGCAATTTTGTTAGCTCGAAATTAAAATATATAAAAAAAGAAAGAAAGTCGAGCCCGTGGGTGTGAAGAGTAGAATCCAGAAGGTTCTAAGGGAATCCACAATTTTCCCCCGCCGCAACCCTCATTTCTAGCAATTTCCTTCATCTTCTTCCTCCTCCAAATTCCCTCTCGCTCAGTTTCATCTCGACCTGCAACAACATTCAGATCATGGCGGACGACTTTTCTCTTGACTTGGAGGAGCTTCGCCACCTCCAGACCATTGCCAAGAGGCCTCGAGTCGTCTCTTTCATTTCATCCGAGATTCGCAACTTGGAGAAGGTTCTTCCTCTGTTTTCTCTTCTTAGTTTCTGCTAATTTGTGCCTTTTTAATCATCTTATTGACGCGTCGTTGAAGAAATATGATCGTTACTGTTGGTTCATTGTTCGTCGTGCTTTACAACCTAGTTTACGGAGTCATGGTTCTCACCTGCCTGAGAATTAAATTACTATAAATTTACTTAGCATTCAAATGTCGTAGGGTGAGAGATAGATATCCAATGCGCAAAAGCTGGCCTAGACATAGTCACGGTTAAAAAAACAACAACCTATTGTATTTAGTTGGATGTTCTTCCATGGCTTTGTGAGGCTCGTAATTAGATGAAGATTAAAATAACATTTTGGTCTATTTGGGTTTTTATTTTTGGAAAATTATTCTAGATGTACTCTACGTAAATTATAAAATATTTGCATCTTTAATCATTACATTATATGTGACAATACTCACTAATACTAATTACTACATGTGCTAATTTTTTTTTGCCCATATTTGTAATTATTTTGTAGTCTGATTTTTTTTAAAAAAACTTGTTTTAACTTCAATTCCTTAGAAAGGGTTTCATCTTTTATTAACATTTGAATGATAAGCAAATTCTAAAAATCGAAACAAATTTTGGAAAGATATTTGTTTTTAGTTTTCGAGTTTTAGTTTGTTTGTTAAAAGCATAAGTTAAAGGTGGATATCAAAGTAAGGGAATTAATCTGGGTCTCGAACAGTGATTTGATTGATGACAAAGAAAGAGAATTCTTGGGAAGTTGAGTAGTTATTGCAGGCTTAATTTTCAAAGACTAAAAATAAAATGGTTATCCAAATTTAAATTAGTGTTTTCAAGGCCATCGCCTTGCACATAGGCGGGTATTGCGCCTCTAAAAAGGTCAAGGCGAGCTCCTTCAATCAAGCTCTCGCTTTTCCTCTCCATTTGCGCCCTGCATCGCCTTCGCTTCAAGCCAAGGCGTGTACCTTGTCAAAGTTTTATTTATTTATCAATATGCTAACTTATTATCTACAAAATAATCTGGAATTAATCCTAGAAGAAATCTAACAACCATGCAAAGTCGTTATTTAGGATAGTAAATTTGTTTAATTGTTATTTCATATATATATATATATAAATATATATATAGATAGATAGACAGATAGAATCTTTGCATTTTTATACTTTTGGTGAACTTTATTTTTTTATACAAATAATAATTTAATATGTATGGTATAAATTATAATAATATAATTTGAGTGATTTATGTATGAATTTGAAATTTTATGGGAATAGAAATATATTTTATTTATCAATTTATGCTCTATATATTATTTAATTTATGCATTTATTTGTGGCGCCTCTCTTTACTGAGGCCTCGCCTTTTTATCGCCTCTCGCTTTGAGGCGATCAAGGAGAGTATCGCCTTACATACTCCTTCGATGTCTCCGGTGCCTGGCCTAGGGACGGGCGTGGTTACCTTGTTTCAAAAAAAAGGAGAGTATCGCCTTACATTGCGTCTTGCGCTTAACACTGGCTTAAATACACTTATAATAAGTTTGATGTTAATTTTAATTGAAATTGGTTCACTGGTAGTAATAATTTTAATGGAGACTGGAAAAAATGTGAACAAAAAATCCTATCATAAGGATGAATTCTAAGTTTTTTTTTTTTAAATACTGGATAAAAATTGGACATTGAAAAATGGAACAAACTTAAACTACAAATATAGGGAACAGAATGGTATTTTAACCTAAATGAAAACCAATTTGGTGGTACATTGCTTCAATTCTGTTATGCAACTATGTGCATAAGGCTTCTGCATTTTTCTGTTTGACCAAAAGTATATTGCTATGTTCACTCAGTTGTCTAAAGAGTCTGTCTCGGCTACAACCGTACAAACTCCCACTCCCATTCCAATTTCAACTCCAACGGCTAAGGTCCCCATCAATTCAACCATTGTTTACACTCCACTACCTGGATTCAGCTGGGACCAGGACAATGAAAAATTGAAGGTAAAAAAGCTTCAAGTTTCTTATGCGAACCCATGTGTGAAAGTTAAGTGCTTGTTCAAATTTAAGATTAATCATTATCCTTTTTTGGGATGTAGATATATATCTCTTTGGAAGGAATTGAGCAAGAAAAAGTTGAGGCTGACTACAAGGAAATGTCGATAGATGTCAAGTTCTATGATGTCAAAGGGAAGAATTATCGGTTTGCAATTCCCAAACTGAACAAGGAAATTGTTCCTGAGAAGTGCAAGTTGGTAGTTAAACCGAAACGGGCTATAATCACATTGCACAAAGCTTCAAAGGGGAATTGGTTAGACTTGCATTTGAAGGAGGATAAGGTAGGTGATTTAACCGATAGAAAGTAGCTATCTGGTTGTATCTGAGGGGTATTTGTTCAACTGACCTTTTGTCGTTTTCTTAAATCTTTCAGCTGAAGCCAAGTCTTGACAAGGAAAGTAACCCAATGGCAGGAATCATGGACCTAATGAAGGTAACGGCTTCTGAGCCCTATGCAGATTTATGGATTGGGAAGAAAGGAATGTTCTTTTTCTTTTTTTTTTTTTCTTTTTTCTTTTTCCTTTTCTTGGAGTCGCGTGGTTCTAAAAGTTTCTCTCATATTTATGTCTGGTAGTTTAGCTTTGGTTTCTAGCATCCATTAGTTTTGGTAAAAGTAGAAAGTGGATTAAGATGGTGATCTTATGTGTTTATTTAAGTGACAGAGATGGGCAGAAAGGTGATAATCTAAGCACAGCACGGCACGGCACAGCGAAAACACTTGCTAGCATCTCTATGTGTCACTTCTTGAACACTTCCCAGCACAATAAATTTGTGTTAGACACTAGTAAAACAAAGTCAATGTAGGTTCAAGTCCAACATTGGTTAGCACAAAGTCAATGTATATAAACGTGTCATTGTTGTGTTCGTCTTAAATTTATAAAAAATGATGTTTCACTTTCATCATGTTGTGTCCTAACTATGTTGCATAATTGTAACTACGCTTCTTAGGAGATAAGTCAGGGCATCCCATGATTCAAATTTTTTATGGTAGTCATATGTTGGATTACATTTTTCACAATCGCATGTTGGATCATTTGGGGTCATTTGGGGCAAGAAGAAGAGAATATGATTACTGTTGAACCTATTCTGTTTGGGTTTTGGGGCATAGAAAGAATGATTACGAATGAAAAGTAGTTATGAGTAGAATGAATTCAAATTCTTGGTCTTATGGCTTTTCTGACATTCTTCTGTGGAATTTCAAAACCAAACTTTTCAATTGATTTTCAACTCTATATTATACATTGTTATATACACTGTTATATAATAAGCATGAAACTGCTGTCTGTATTTACTATGAACACTGATCTCTGTGTGATTATGACTGACATGGAATCTGCAGAATATGTACGACGATGGAGATGATGAAATGAAGAAAACAATAGCCAAGGCATGGACTGATGCCCGATCCGGCAAGGCCGCCGCCGATCCACTTAAAGGGTTTCCTTGAGCAATGCATATGCTGCCCAATATCATCTTTTTAATTATTTTTTTGGTTCTGTTTTTGTGATGATCACTGTGAACGAACTGCATTTTGTTGGCTTTGCTTATGGTTTTGAATCCTTTCGAAAACTTTAGTTCAGAAGGAGATTGTATAAAAACTTGTTCTAGGTTTCGGTTTTCTTGATATATATATTTATTAATCCAAATCCAACTTCAAATTTAGTTTGGTTGGGAGATATGAACTCCTGACTTTCTGTGATGATCATTGGACTGTGTTCTGTTTTCTTGGCTTTGCTTTTAGGGTTTTGAATCCTTTTGACATTTTTTTGTGGGTTGAACATCGTTTTTAATTACTTTAGGGTTTTGGGTTTAGAGTTCTTCATTGAAATTAATCCCTCTATTTCTTTGTGTGAGGCTTTGCTGCTGCCTTATTGTTACAGCTTCGAAGCTGCCGTTCAAAATTTATTAAAATAATAATATGTTCTTTTTGTCTCCCGGAAAGGGAAATATGTTGGAGCCTCAAAGATAGCAAATAGAAAGCAGAAAAAAGACAAAATTACAAGTTCTTAGGAGATTTTGAGAAAAACCCTAAATTAAATTAGAAACTAGTTTGCAAAACCGAGAAACAACCATAAGTTAAATAAATGATCTAGGTGCACAGGAAACCATGAAAAAGGTTGAAGAAGAGTGTTTTGGTAGAGGACAGAGAACACAAAATGGGGGAAAATGGTAAGAAATATGTCAAAAATACTTCGAAAAATCAAAATGCTTCTGAATTAAGCACTTTCAATTTCATCTTTTACAAAACAACATTGAAATCACAAGTAATTATTGAGGAGAGAGAATATATTATTATTTTAATTCATTTAACTGTAGGGACTATTTTTAAGATTGATGGATAGTCTAGTGACCAAAATTGTCTATATTATATTATATATATATATATATATATATAATTATGATTCTCAAAATAGATCTCGAATTTACACTGATTTCAATGATTTATATGACTATTGTTAGGATCTTACAAATGTCCCACATTGGAAAGTGGGAGAGTCCAACATCAATACAAAAACATCGATATAAAAGAGATATGAGTTACTCCCCTCATTGTCAATTGGTTTTGAGGTGGAACCCCAGATTCTCTAACACTCTATGTTAGAGTATATTGGAGTTCATTGGGCCTTAGGTTAGAATATATATGGATCATGATTAGGGTTGTATTGGGTGAGAGCTACAATGTAGCCCCATCTCCATCTTCTTCATTTTATCAATAATACATTTTCTCAACCTTCTTCAATAGCTATCACATTTCCGCTGTGCAAATCATCACAACTCAGGCTTGGAACAAAAACTGACCTTTTTTTTTTCGCCAAAGTTGATTTCATTTTCATACTTGAAAAGAAAAGGCGCGTGGACCCCTAAAAACATCTTGTTAAAAAAATAATTAAAAAACAATAAATAAATTTTATTTATTTTTTAGTTCATTAATATTCAACAGTGGAATTTCGAACTCTAACCTTGCTAACATGTTGTCATTGGAGTTTTCCTTTTTATTATTTGAACAAAATTTAAATTTTATCAAACTAATATATAAATTTTATTCATTATCTATAAGAAACATTTTTAAAATTTTATTGAAAGGAAAAATCTGAATTTGATACATGATTAAAATAGGAGTTTTTGTAAAAATAGATCAAATTGATAAAGTATTTACAATACTGAGCAAAAAAAAAAAAAAAAAAATATTAACAAATCATAGTTAAATATATGGTATAAGTAATACTTTTTATATTGAATAATTAATACACAATATACTATGATGACTATTATTTATATTGTATATTTAATTATGAATGCTAAATATTTTAAAATTTACCTAAATCTATAATTATTTTGTAAAATTGGACTATCAAACACTATTTCCCAATTGAAGTATATCAATTTTTAAAATACATTAGCCAAAATAATATTTAACATGCATCTTAAAATCAAAAATACATTTATTAAATCTATTATCTAGGTCTATAATGCATTATAACAAGATAATAATGGCTCAATCAATACAGTAGGTATTTCTTTTCAACAAAAAAATAAAAAATACAATAGGGTATGATCGGAATGAATTCAAATCTATATCCTTGATCATTGTTCAACAAAAAAAAAAAAGCATTATAAATGAACAGAATAAATTATAAAACTCAAGGTAAGATACTAGGATTTAGATTGATTATTATTATTATTTTTTTATTTATTTATTTTAAATAAAAAATAAACTAACAATTAGGAAATTTTATTTTCTTAGTCAATCAGTTTGTGATTTATTTTTATTTTTGAAAGAGTTTGTGATTTAATTTCAATTTAGTTTATATGTTTTAATTTTAAAATTGTCAACTTTATTCATAACATTTTATTTTTTAATTTAAAAATTAAATTCACTTAAAAAGTAAAATAATTATTTTTTTAATATAATAAAATTTAAAATTAACTATATTATCTTTTTAATCAACATTACATATATAATTAACTCAATAACTAAAATAAATATTATTAAAGTGTCGGTAATAAAATTATTTAATTTATAAATATACAAAAAAAAACTAATTTTTTATTTTTATAATTCCTTTAATATTTAAAAATGTTTTATTTTCTGGAAAAGAATAAAAAAATAATGCAGAGGAGAAAAACGAAATGAAATGAAATCTGATCGTGGTGATTAGGAGTGAAAATAAAGCGGCAACCACAACGAAAATCGTCGTCCCAACAGCAACATCCTTCATCAACCGCTCTCAGAAGAGAAGTGAATTCACAATTAAGAGAGAGAAAGCGACGCCTAGAGAGAGAAAGCGATGCACAAAAATTCTCTTCAATCCTCAATCCACAGCTCAATCCGTCTGATTCGATCTCGTCTTTTCTGTATCTGTAAGTGTTAGATCTTCACGATCTCTCTCTCGCATTCAACACGATTCTTCATTCCGTTTCCGGTGCGTTTCTCTCTCGATCTGCGATTTTTCAGTTTCGATTCTGCTTTTTCTGTTTGTATTTTTGTCGGTTGTTCGTGAAATGGCGGAGTGATTTGCGTTTTTTGTTTGTTTCGTTTGCATTTTGCAGTTTTAGTCTGGATTGATGATGGAGGCCTCGGTAATTACTCCTGGACAGGTATTGCGTTCGGTTCGATTCGTTTTTTTCTTTCTTTGATGCGGTTGTTTTGAGAGTTGTGTGAATCTTTGGCTTGATATGGTTTTTGATTGTTGTGTGTGGCGTTCTTGTATGGTGAAGTTCACCGACACTTGAAGCTTTTTTGTTTGATTGAAATTGAACCTCGCATTTACCTGCACTGTCGGCTACACGTTTTGATTTATTTGGATTTTGGAATTTTTTTCTCCTTTATGTTCCTTTTTCACCTGATTTTCAAGATTTAGATCTCGGAGCATCCTATGATTATAGAACTAGTGTACTGTTAACTGGAAAATTGAAATTAACACTTCTTGTTCATGGAAACATTGCATTTAAATTTAAGTCCCTCGGATATCTTAGATGTTTGTTTAACCCAAAACGTGACTGCCCGGGGTACATTAATCTTTCTGAGTTTTTTACCACTCTGAGATTCATATCTTCACATTCTTCTATAGTTTTGGAAGCGTGTCTAGGATTTGTAGGATTGTTAGATTGTGTGTGTTGATGTTCATGGGTTATAATTTTCTTTGGTGTTAGATTATCCATGTATTCTGAGGCTCGAGTTTGAGAACAATACACTGGGTGGGACAGACTGGAATCACTTGTTAAAAAAATCTAACTAATTTGACCTTAAAAGACACTATTTTGGTGTTAGATTTTATCTTTCTTGTCGCTTTGGGTCTCTTACTTTTATGGCATTTTAAGCCTGAAATAACTGACAAGGATATTTTATGTCTCAGATATCATTCCTTCTTGGAATATCTCCCATCTTTGTTTCATGGATATACTCAGAATTCCTTGAATATAGGAAATCTTCAGCTCATTCTAAAGCGTGAGAAAGTTCTCTACAAATTTTGTTGTTTTAGATTTTCATTTTAGTGCCATTTGTTGTTCTAGTATGTAGTTGGACTTGGAATGATTTTACTTGAAAGTTGAACGACTGTCAGACTGTGATAGTTTTCTGGATTGCAGTCATTCAGACATTAGTCTGGTTGAATTGGGAGGTGAGACAGTAAAAGAAGATGATCAATCCCTTCTATTGGAAGGAGGTTTGGCTAGACCAGCATCTGCAAAGATTCATAATTCCATCACAACAAATTTGATAAGGTAAGCCTTAGCCCATTATCTATAGTATATTAAATCTTTTCTTTTTATGTACTTCGTTTTTTTGAAGCCCTTTATAATGTCTGATCCTTTCTGGTCTTTAGATTTTTTACACTGGATGACACCTTCTTGCTAGAAAATCGAGCTACCTTGAGAGCAATGTGAGTCTTGACTTGATCAGTCTTTACTTGATTAACCAATAATATTGAAGTAACCTTTGTAATTCATTGTTACAATCGTGTGTAGGTCTGAAGTTGGAGCGATTCTGTTGTATTTCTTTGTATGTGACCGTACATCTATCCTGGGAGAGTCGAAGAAGGTAGTTCGTTCCCTCCTTCGATTTGTGCTTAACATTTTTTTTTGAAACAATAATTTCATATCAATCTATCAAAGAACTCTTTTTGCCATGTACTTTGATTTTCCTCTATTCTCTAAGAATCATTCCTATTGGCGTATATTATTGTTGAGCTGGTTATTGAGGCCCGTATTCCATTGAATATGATTCTTTCTCATTTATTACGTCATTTTTTTATGCTTCTGACTGAATCCCTTAAAAAATTTATACTTGTAGATACTGCTTTAAATGATTTACATTATTGTTCTTTTCTTTGGCAGAATTACAGCCGTGATCTCTTTCTCTTTCTCTACATTCTGCTCATCATTGTTTCAGCAGCAACATCTTTAAAAAAGCACAGCGACAAGTCAGCATTTTCTGGGAAATCTATTCTTTACCTTAATCGTCATCAGACAGAGGAGTGGAAAGGATGGATGCAGGCAAGTTGCATTCTAAAGTAAATATATAGATAGAATGAAACCTACTTTGGGAATATAGTCTTAGATTATTATCTGTCAAATATCTGGTTTTATGGTGCATGGATTGTGTTGTGTTTTATTCTTAGCCTGCTTTTATTTTTAATAGCATCCATTGTACAGTACTAGAATGCTATTTATCGTTATTAACTGGTTATTCCTTTTTATCAGTCCACCACTTGTGATTTCCCAATTATGTTTGGGCTTGTAACTGTAATTTTTGTTGTAAAAGTGTCTTCATGTCTATCCTCCGATGTCATCCATTTGTTAATTAATTTGAGTGAACTGTGTAACTAAACTTTAAAATGTTCTATTGTTCTTCACGTGTATTAGTTTGATTTACTTTTTTTGGTTATAGACAAACCATTAACATTTTTCTTTTTGGGTTTCAACAGGTTCTTTTCTTAATGTACCATTATTTTGCTGCTGCAGAGATTTACAATGCAATACGCATGTTTATTGCTGCATACGTTTGGATGACTGGATTTGGAAACTTTTCCTATTATTACATCAGAAAGGATTTTAGCATTGCTCGCTTTGCTCAGGTTACCTTTATTTAATCACCACCCCTGCTGGCCCAAAAGATCTGGTGAATAAGTAATTTTTTGTTGATATCTATTATTAAATGCAGATGATGTGGCGGCTAAATTTCTTCGTTATCTTTTGCTGTATCATTCTCAACAATGATTATATGCTGTACTACATCTGCCCAATGCATACACTTTTCACTCTAATGGTTTATGGAGCTCTTGGCATTTTTCACAAGTATAACGAGAAAAGATCAGTGATAGCAATGAAGATTATTGCTTGCTTTCTTGTTGTAATTCTCATATGGGAAGTTCCTGGCGTCTTCGAAGTATTGTGGAGTCCTTTGACATTCCTTTTGGGTAAGTACAGATTTTGGCAGTTACCCAAAAACAGAAAGAAACAAGAGAAAAGAAAACACGACAAATAGTTGTTTCTTTGTCGTAAATATTTTGATCTTATGTTTTGGACTCGCAAGGTGCCTCTAATTATGTTGATTTCATTCATAAAATCAAGCTCTTTTGTTTTGTAAGTTGTTTTCCAACCTAGCTGTTAGTTTGCAAAGTTTCACCGATATACTTCAAGTTCAAATTGTAGGCAGTGGGCTTTTCTAATTGCATGCTTGATTGACAACTTTGTTGTACTGACGACTACTAAGACTTCAGACGAGACCATATTTTTCATAAAATATTGTAAACTCATAGATAATTGGATTTCTTTAGAGAATATAGAAACCTTTAATACTTTTTTGTTTTCTGCATTTTGGTTTTTACTAATCTATATATTAACATAATGACCTTTTTCTTTCTCTTTTTTCCACTTATTTTTTTGGATATCTAACAGGTTATACTGATCCTGCAAAACCTCAACTCCCTAAATTGCATGAATGGCATTTCAGATCTGGCCTCGACCGATATATTTGGATTATCGGAATGATCTATGCTTATTTTCATCCCAATGTAAACTGATATGCTGAACTTTTTATGATTTTTGTTCTTGCTGTTTTATTTTTTTTTCCCTGTTTGTTCGCTATCCTTAAGAAAATAATTTTTTTCATATCCTAGGTTGAAAAATTGATGGAGAAATTAGAGGAAGCTGAAACCAGGAAGAGAATCTCAATTAAAGCATGCATAGTTACAGTTGCCTTGTCTGTAAGTTGGAGAAACTCGTGACTAGCAATTTATTTTGCGCAGCAACAATAATTTGTTTTTGTCATTGCATTTCTCAACGCCTTCTGTTTTTTCTAGGTTGGTTATATGTGGTATGAGTGGATCTATAAGCTGGACAAAATTACATATAACAAGTATCATCCCTACACATCATGGATTCCCATAACGTATGTATTCTAGAGGTTTTCGTTGTTTTATAATGGTCTGTTTAAAGTATTTTACCACTGATCCCATTTTTTTTTTAAAATTCTAGTGTTTATATTTGCCTGCGGAATTTTACCCAACAGTTGCGAAACTACTCTTTGACCTTACTCGCGTATGTATTTCTTTTCTGCGTAGTTCAATGAGATAATGAAGTTCTGAACCTCTTGCATTTCATTCGGTTGTATTTTCCATTTTTCTGACTATTTTATATCATCAGGTGGCTTGGCAAGATTACCCTTGAAACCTACATTTCACAGTTTCACATATGGCTGAGGTGAGGATTTCTTTTTGTGCAACTCACTATTTAGTCCATACAATTCGAATCTAACGTGGACGTGTAAATACAATTCGAACCTATTGATTTTTTGTTAGGATTTCTAGGGAAGTATGAAATGCCTTCATCATCCAGACACATGAACTAAGTGTTTTAAAATACTTCTGCCATCATAGATTAGCTTTAGCTTTGTGGTCAGGAGGGCCTTGTGTTCCCAAAAAGTTACGGACCTCGATCTATGGTGACCACCTATCTAAAATTAATTTTCTATAGGTTAAGCGGGTTTGTCCCTAGTTGAGGTGCGCGTAGGCTTGTTCAGACACTCACAAATAATAAAAAAAAGTACTTCTGCCAATATCACAATTTCCCCTTTTTCTTCTAAATAAGCTCACAAGTTATAATCGAGATATGGCCACAATAGCGCAATAATCTGTATGGAATTTAAATTACATTTTCCATCAAGACATGCAATTGTTATTTTCTTTTATCTGTTTGTGCAGATCAAATGTACCCAATGGACAACCTAAGTGGCTTCTTACTATCATTCCAGAATATCCTTTGCTAAATTTTATGCTGACCACAACAGTCTATATCTTTGTAAGAGAAATTTTACATTGCCCTTCATTTTGGAAGGGGGACTCGGTATTTTATAGATTTTCATATTCTTGCTTGATTGATTTGTAAATTGATTCTCTTTTGCAGCTCTCTCTTCGGTTATTTGAATTGACAAATACACTCAAGGCAGCCTTTATTCCCACGAAAGACGATCGGCGTCTACTACATAATTTAATTGCCGCTGGTGCAATTGGTTTATGTTTATACTGCATCTCTTTGGTTTTCTGCGGTTTCTACATTTAATGGTGAGCCCTTTTCCCAACTTGCTGTCTTTTTTTTTCTTCTTCATTTTTAAACGCAACAACAATGGGAGTGGGGGATTCGAATCCATGACTTCTTGAGTATACATTGACTCCGGTAGCTTAGTTTAATTCTCACCACTGACCTCACCTCATTGATTTTCAACTTACAACCATTATGAGTTGGCTTTAGGGTATGACTCTCTATTGGGAAGCAGAGGATGAATTTAATTTATAGCACTCATCTACTTATAAGTTAATTTTCTACGAGTTTTCTTATCAAATTGGGCTTATTAAGTGGTAATTGACATGTAGTTTCCATCAAGAGGTTATAGGTTCTAGTATCTAACCGTTTCATAATATTAGTCGAAGTTGAGGTGCGACTGTAAGTTTCACAGATAAAATGGAATTGTAAATGTTATTAGCTGATGGTATTTTTCAGCTTTGTTTCTTGGAATTCTACTCTAAATTGATTCTTATGGTTTTTTAAGCTGTTGAAACTTATTAGTTGACGAGCTGCTTATTTGTACATGGTGATTCAGATCTTATTGTGAGTGCAAAGAGCCATTTCTACATTGTTTATTTCCAGTTGGAAATGTGCGAAAGTGAAAAAGAAACCTTTTGGTATGTTTCCAATTCTCCAGTTCCCCACAAAAGAAGAGAAGAAATAGCCGATTTTGGTGACGTTGCGTTGTTCTTTGATGTAATATAGTATTCAAAATTGAAGTTGTGAGAATCTACGTAATGGATTTCCATTTCCATCTGCTAGAAATTATTGATTTTATTCATCATATAAGAATTCTTCTTAGTAGTTTGCCTCATTTTTCTTAGTAATTAAAATATATGTTATTTTTAATTACTATTTTACTTCTTAACATTTTAGTTTTTGTTTTAAAAGACCATTTCATTTCTTCTTAGCATAAAATATATATGGAGAGATGTGTGAGGTAAAATTTGTGGGACTCAGACGAGAACATACTCAACTTAGTTCAAACCTTATGGACTTAGTTAGTACAATTCAACAAATGATTTTGATTTATTAATATGAAAATCCCTTCAACTAAAATAATTAAGATAAAGAACTTTAGCTTAATATATCTATCCAATATCCAATGCCTTGGAAATCAATGTTTTTTATTGGATGACAAATGAGACCCATCCAATATTATGAAACTAATAAATAAATAAATAAATAGATAAATAATTGTTTTTTCCATTAAACAATTATGAGATTTCGTTTGTAGCCACACAAGAGTCACCACGTGGAGATCACACCCAATGAAATCACAGACGTTGATTTTCCCCCGATAAGAAAATTTTCCTATTTAAGAACCAAATCCTAACGGCATTTGTCATTCACAGCAGTTGAGAATTCATCTGTATAATCCTTGCTTGCATTGCAATGGCGGCCTCAACAATGGCTTTATCCTCTCCGTCACTCGCCGGAAAGGCGGTGAAACTCACGGCCGAATCAGCATGAGGAATATAATAATGTCACGTAGAGCCCTTCACAGAAATTTTACTCTATATATAATTTTAAGACCATAATTGTTTAAAGAAATATAAATTAAATTTTACAGACCAAATTTATAATTTAATCGCGCATAACTTCAAAGTTATAAACACGATGAGTTTGAGTTAACTATAAACTAAAAAAGGTCTCATCTTTGGTGTAGATGGGCAATGCTAGGAGCCTTAGGGTGCGTCTTCCCCGAGCATCTATCCCACATCCTATTCATTTTCAATTGATTGACTTTTTCAATCATTTTTTCTTCTTGTCCCAAATGAATAAATTTGGAAATTATACTATATATGGAATTAGTTTGTTTTTTTAATATACATGCAAAATAATAATAATAAAACATTTAACATTTTTCAGAACTTTTTCAAGATAGAAGAGAGTGTTAACTAAAAAGAAAAAACAAAAAAAAAATTGGTACAAATTTACCCTCCAAAATCTTATAAATTTAATGAAAAATGAAAAATGGTTAATTGTCGCACTTATCAAATATAAAGTATGGTGATCGATCAAATTTAAAGTTTAGGAGACTAATTATTACTAAAATCATAGTTTAAGAATGATTTATACCATTTTTCTTGAATTTATTTATTTCTTTTTTGATAGGACATTAGGATTAACTTTTTTAGAGTGAAATAGATCAACACCAAATCAAATAATTAATCGAGTCACCCACCCGTTCGGATATTAGAATTAACTCTTAACCAAGTCAAAAAGGAAAAAAGAAAACTTAAAATTTAGCATAAATACTGTAATGCACATAAATTTGGCGCCAAAAGTTGTTTGACTGCTTTGCCTCTCGTCGTGTATATTGGTCACCCGAAACGTCGCCGCAGCTTCACCGGTGAAAAAATGCAGCCGCCGCCACGGCCGGCGTGTTCATCTCTTCACTCCAATTTCTTTTCGTCTCTAGAGCAGGTAATTAACTCCAAATTGCAATTCCATTATTTTCATCTCTAAAGCAGCCTAACTCCAAATCGATTCACACACACAGGTCGAAAAACGCCTCAAATTAGATCATCAATCGCTTCATCCACCACCGCCATTGCCAGAACAAACCGTTTCTTCATCACCAGAAGAATCACTGTGCTCTCCAATGTATCTTCATTTCCCCCAAACCAACACAAGTTCCGCCCTACAACAAAGCAGCGGACCGCCATTGGAATTCCTCTCGAATTTCTCACAATCTTCATCAGAATCGGAACCGAATCATCCAAATCCCAGCGATCGTGGCGAAAATCGGGCTGTGGATGACATTGAACGGCTGATTCAACTTCTAGGGTTAGGAGAATTGTGTGTCGAAAAGGAATTGGAAGCTAAGATTGGCTGTAATGGCTGTGAGGGTTGCGAAAGCGGGTTTTACAGTAAGATTGTTGGCTTCAAAGGCCCCAAATGTGGGAAGGAGGTGGAGAGGTTGAATGGATGGATCGAGTACTTTTCGAATGGCGATGGCGAAGGCGAAGAAAAGAGATTAGAGCCTCTTAGATTGGCATATTTGCTTCTGGGCAAAGCTGTTTTTGCTTCTAATGGCGGTGATGGGTGTTTGGAAGAATTGGAATTCCCTTCGACTGTAAAGGATTTCTTGCTGAATGATCCTCCTGCTTGATTGGTAATAATCCCATTTCAGTTATCTCTTTGTTTTGTTCATAATTCTAGTTAGTTAAATTGAAGCTTTAATGTCTGTCTTCAAAAATTCTACATGGTTTTGCTCTATTTTCTTGTGAATACATCAGAACCTGGTATTGATGCCTTGAAATCCATCCCTAACATTAAGTGATTGTGTATGACGAAGTTTGTGTTGGGATCTCACAATTGTCCCACATTAAAAAAAAGTGGGTAGTCCTAAGATATGAGTTACTCTCCTCATTGCCAATTGGTTTTGAGGTAGAACCCCATATTTCTAATATGGTATCAGAGCTCATAAAGCCCAAACGAGTATTGATCCAATAAAAATAAAATTAAAATTCGATTCAGGATTGGTGAGTCAAAAAGACACCATCTTGAGGGGCATGTTAGGATCTCACAATTGTCCCACATTAAAAAAGTGGAGAGTCCTACGAGCATTTATAAGAGATATGGATTACTCTCCTCATTGTCAATTGGTTTTGAGGTGGAATCCCATATTGTCTAACAGTTTGCTGATTTTCATTCATTGCCTTTTATGAGTCACTTTTAAATTATTGGGGGAAGGGTTTTGATCTTTGGAAAAGATTTTGCCGATGGAATAAAGATGCAAGTTGGAAAACATATAATTGACGAAAGATGATTTTCTACCTACTTTAAAGGGGGATTAAATATATATAAAGATATATTTAGTCAACTTACACACACCACGACTATCACGGGACAAACAACCTTTGTAGGTTGGGATGTATAGAACTCGAGAGATAATTCCAATCAATGAAAAGAGCAGAATCCAACTATTTTAGTTGGGCCTTTCATTGATATGTTTTATTCTTTTCTTTTTTTTCTCAAAGGAAGATTTGTTTAGTTTAGTTCTTGTTATTTGGTACTTTATTTTTTTTACTGATACTAACACTAACAACAGGCTTTAAGTCTATTATAAAAAACAAACAGAGTTTACAAGTCGTGACATAACAAGGCTTGGTGAAACTAAGAAAAAAAAAGAAAAATATATAATTTTGACAGCTGTGGGATTTGAACCCAAGCCCTTTCGGACCAGAGCCTAAATTTGGCACCTTAGACCACTCGGCCAAACTGTCAAGTTGCAATGGATGTAATAATTTAATCATCTTAATTAGATACAAATCATTGAAGTTTCAAAACCAACACTTTTTATTCTTGAATTTAGTTTATATTTGATATTTTTTAATAGTAGTTTAGATTTTGATCCTTGAAATTTCAAAGCAATGTCTAATTTGTAAAGTCTAATTATTTTGTTTTTCCTTCTAGGCTTACATTTGATAATCATGGAGAGATGAGGGGAGGATAGACAACTTCTTATCCATTTCCTCCAAATATTTCCAAAGCCATTGGACATAGAGAAGTGCTTGCAAGTTGCAAGTGAGAGAACCTGGTATTGATGTCTGAAATCCATCTCTAATCAACATTCTCATTCAACGGTTTGTTTGGTTGTTTTTTTGTTTTGTTTTGTTTTGAAATGCAATGATTTAGTTTATGGAACTGGTTTTAATCTGTTGGTTTCTATGAGTCACTTTTAGATGATTGGAAAATGGTTTTGATCTTTGGAAGATGATTTTGCAGATGGGATAAAAATGTAAGTTGGAAAACTTAGAATTAAGGGAAACATGATTTTCTACCTATTTTTTAGGGGATATAACGTTGAGTGAAGTTGACACTGTGTTTGAAGAAGATTTGGATATTGGGCATAAATCTTGTTTCTCCTTTTTTTCAATTGCATAGATTATTTGAATTATACCTACTATGATTCAACCAGGTGAAAAGATGGGTTAATTTAGTGAACATGGCAGGAAATGGGGGATGTCATGTCTAAAAATTTATGGTCTCAACTTGGACATGAAAAGGTAACACCAGAGTTCATGCAAGATCCTTAAATTATGCTACTGGGTCTCAAATCTTCAACATTAGCTAGTTGTAAAGCAGAGGAACATATGATTTTTGTTTGGCCCAAGGGTGGCTCTGTATGAGATTTAACAAATGAAAACCCTCAAGAAAGATGGTATAATATCCAACAGAGAAATCATACATATGATTTTGCTTTGTAGGCTGTTAAATTGGAAAAAAGTTTAAAGACATTGACAGCTGTGGGATTTGAACCCACGCCCTTTCGGACCAGAGCCTAAATCTGGCGCCTTAGACCACTCGGCCAAACT
>JBBMEF010000004.1:5391147-5434765 GCA_037832685.1 Sicyos baderoa
CCCCCCCCCCCCCCCTCCCCCCCCCCCCCCCCCCCCCCCCCCTCCCCCCCCCCCCCCCCCCCCCCCCCCCCTCCCCCCCCCCAAATAAACCAATCGGCAGGGATAGAAAGAGACCAGATTCAATTAACAAATGAAAGACAAATTTCAGGTTGAGGTTGAGACCCAACCAAAATTAAATTATTTCACAAAATGTCATTATTTCCATTCATAGATGTCCCATAAAATCAGTCTCCATTATTTGACTAAGCACTAAAATGTTGGGTTATAAATTTTTTAGGATCTGATTCATTCAATTATTTGAAATAGGCAAAGATAAACCTCACCATACTCAAATTGGTGCCCATAACAAAACAAGTAATCAATATTCTTAGTATAATTTAAATAAGAATGGAATGAAATTTGAGATGAAAAACAAATCTTGTCACGGCCAAAATAGAATACGATTCTAAGGGGTCTTTGTTTGTCATCTTTTTCTTTGAGGTGATTATGTTTGAATTGGCAAATGCAAAAATACTAAGCTTTAATTATATAATGGATTTTAAAGTCTATTACCAAGTTGAGCTTAAAGTAGAGTTCTCATTTTATGCACGGTTAAATGTGGTGCGAGTCGAGACCCATTTTTTACCTATATTATCAAATGGTAGTAGGGATATTAAATGAGTCGATAGCGTGATTGATTATCTTTGATATTAATTCATTTCCATTCTACATTCATGGATTCAATCAATCCCTGAAATCAGTATTTGTAATATATTTTTATGATTTGATAAATCTAAAACTAATCTTTAGTATTTATAATTAATAGAAAATTGAGTATATGAAAAATAATTATTCACGTGTCAATGATGATAGTGTTAATTAAGTGAATTAAAAAATATCACAACATTTACGTATGAATAACTAATTTCTGCATATATAATTCCAACAATTACGAATGGTAAGGATTTAACTTTAAATTTTATCAAATTATAGCGATTAAGTTCTAATTAAATATACACGGACTAAATTTTAACTTTCTTCAAAACACAACTAAATCACAAAATTTGAAATTATACGATTAAACTTTAACTTTCTTCAAATCGCAAGAACTAAGACCCCGTTTGATAACCATTTGGTTTTTTGTTTTTTGTTTTTCAAATTTAAGCGTATTTTTTCTCAAATTTTCTACAATTTGTTTCATCCTTTCTACCATGTATACATCTTTCCTTAAGAAAGTAGGGGAAGACTAACCAACTTTTAAAAACAAAAAAAAATAGTTTCCCAAAGTTTGTTTTTGTTTTTAACAGTTGGTTAGTATTCTACTACTTTCTTAAACCAACTTTTAAAAACAAAAAAAAGTAGTTTCCCAAAGTTTGTTTTTGTTTTTAAGAGTTGGTTAGTATTCTACTACTTTCTTAAAGAAGGATGAATAAATGGTATGAAGGATGGAGCACATTGTAGGAAATTTGAGAGAAAATATGCTTAAATTTGAAAAACCAAAAACAAGAAACCAAATGGTTATCAAACGGGGCATAAATATATAATTTATCATTTTAAATACCAAATAGTTATCGATTAGTGTCGTTTTTTTTTTGGTCTTCGTCCATATTCTTGCAGTAGCTTTGGGCTATTGCTTTGAGTCGGCCCACGGTAATATGGGCCGAGAGGAGAGGAAAAGCCCAATCCTACCGGAGCTCTGAATGAACCTATAAAGCCCTATTCTCAAACGTCGTCGTTTCGAGAAGAAGAAATCATAACTAAACAAACTATAAAGTTTATTACGTCATTCTAAGATTTAGATATTTTGGTGAGGAAAAATAAGCATTTTATAATGGCCTCATTCACAACCATTCATCAACGAAGCAAATTTTGTAGGGAAAAAAAAATGAGACAATTTGGATGGAAAATGACATCCAACCCCAAATTCTTTATATCTCATTTTTCAAATTTTGGTCCAACAATACATAAATATTCAATTCTAAGGAAACTCCCATCTGATTTTTCTACATCCAACTTTGATGGATAAGATTCTTTCTTTGACATCCGAAAATGATATTTACATTAATTAATTCATTATATTTTAATAGTTCATTTGGAGCTTTGAATAACCTACCAAACTATTGTCAATAAAAACCAAACTCTAACGACATCTTGAACAACCTAATCATTATAAAATTACACGTTTAAATTAGAAAAAAACAAAACCTATTAAATTATTATCATTATTTGAATTTTAAATGTGATGTTAATGGAAAGTTGTAATTATTTTACATGAGGTTGTGTTGTTGATGGTGGGCCAGGCCACGTGGATAATTTAGTGATCAAGTTTGTAACTTTGACTGCTTTTTAGGCCGAATTGGCTTATGTTGTGTGTATCCTATCCGGGTTTGGAGTTTGGAAATGAAATTTGGAATTCCTATTACATAGGCTGCGCTATTCATATTTAGAGAAATACTTATCTAAGGGGTAAATGAATTATTTTAAGAAGTTAGAAAATTGAGATTGTTATAAAATTGTTTGGATGTAAATTTTTAGAAAGGAATTATAGTTAAAAAAAAAATTGAATGTGATTTTTTTAGAATAATTAGAGACAATAACTTATTTGGATGTGAATTTGAAATGATAAATTAATTTGAGTAGTTATAAATGAGTGATTAGCAATGAAAAGTTAAAAATAAATTATTTTGAATCGTTATAAATGAATGATTAGAAATGAATGGTAAAAAATGAGGAGTTATTTTGACTAATTAGAAATAAAGGAATATAAATAAGTAATTAAAAACGATGAGTTATTTTGAGTAGTTAGTTATGTAAAGTTATTTTGAATAGTTACAATAATTCTTTTGGAAGTAGTTTTTTTTTTTTAAGAATTGTTAGTAAATATTCAATGTAAATCTTCTTTAAAATTGACAAATAAACACCTCCTTATATAAAAAACATCATGTGAATGCCTTAAGGTCGTGTTGATACTTTGATAAAATATTAGCCAAAAATCCCATAAAAAAACATAGTTGGAAAATGATAACTCTCGAAAAATGAGAGTTAAAGTAAGAAAATAGATATGTGTGTAATTTGTTAGTCCAGAGACTCTGAGAAGACCATGTCACCTTCTCAATCCCAGGGATGTGATGTAACATGCCACCCCCAATATAGCCTAGTTTGGACATACTAGAGCGGGAAACTGATCATGGTGCAAGCTTGTCATGGGAGTTTCCTTAGCTTCAGGTGTTGGGTGTCAACAGGTTGCCACAGTAGGGTGTCGAGGGCCTCCCACCAATTGTGGATTAGTGGATACCAAATTCGAGTCTTGTTAGACATGTGGACCTGGACCAGTTTAGGTTACGTAGGCTTGCATTTGCAGGGTTTCAATAGCATGCGATGTGCGCGAACACGCACTAGTCACTGGGAGGAAGGCTCCATCGAGTACTGACGTTAGTACATCATTCATGTGTTTGTCTACAGTCGAATACTTGGACGGTTCTCCAAGTGTTCAGATCATTGCGGTGAGCTGATTATTAAGCCGGGAGGCAGCAAACTCCCCGACATCGGAAGTTATGTTGATAACTCAAAGAAAGAACAGCACCGAGACAGCTAGAGGAGGAGATGCGTGATCATCGGTTGTTTTGAATTTTCCTTCTTTATTTTGGTTCAGCATGCTAGATAGAGAATTTTTTTTTTTTTTATATATATATATTATATATGTATAATTTTAGTTTGTTAAAATAAAAAAAATCAAACAACCGGCCTCGTAATCATTAACTAATAAATAAATTGTGAAAGTTACCTCAACATAATAAATTTGTAGGGTTATTGATTTTCTCATTTTTTTTTAGTATAAATTAGGAAAAGAAGATTGTAAATATTGATTTCAGAAATTTAATCCGCGACTGGGAAATTAAAATGGATTAACACTAAAGTAGATAATCAATCGAGCTACTGATCCATCGATTGTTATTGCTTTACCTAGCTCGGTAACAAAATAGATAAATGTTCACATTATTCTCTTGTCAATACTTGTGTACCACTCTATAATTATTTTTTATGAATGTTCACTTCTATAATTATTTTTTATGAATGTTCACTTCTATAATCTTCACTTCAATTAATGATCCTTTGGTTTTTTTTTTTTTTAAACCAATGATCCTTTGGTTTTAAAAAAAGAAATTAATGATCCTATCAACAAATTTAATCATGTATCAATATTAATCTTGTGTAAAATGATTTGAAATGAAAGTCCTTTTGTGATGCAATAAATATTTCATCCAAACGCGTCATTTATTTTCGGTTATGTCCCACTAATTTGTACGAACTCCTCAATTTTGTATTATTTCATTCCCAAATAAAACTACAATTTATTTACAACAAAATATCGAAACCGTTTTTGCACGTTCTCTCTCAACTGAATTTTTGAAATAAAACTTATTATCTTTGAAATCATATTTACAATTTCTTATTATCTTTGAATCATATTTACTATTTATTATACTTTTCTAAAAATTAAAATCTATTATTATCGTTTAAACTTCAGGACTAAATTTGAAAAATCTCGTGGGGCCAATTGGCAATGCAGCTACCGATGAAGATTCCTCTATTCCGACGGTCATATATTGTTCACCGACTAATCCATCGTACTTCAAATGTTTGATTTTAGCATTTCTATTGTTGTATGAGGATTTTGCTAATATACGAGGTCTGTAACCCGCTTACGGAAAGCCCGATATGAAGTAAGAGAGGGCCAATGTCGTGTGTCCGACCCCCGTGAGTGAAGGTCGGACACTTGTCTGACCCCCATGAGTGGAGGTCGGACGCGTGTCCGACCCCTATAGGTGAAGGTCGGACGCGTGTCTGACCCACGTAGGTGAAGGTCGGACACGTGTCCGACTCCCGTGCACGTGTGCGAGCGCGGGCCAAGCGTGTGCCCGACCCATCATGCGCGTGTGTGAGTATGGGTCGAGTACGAACTCGGCCCCAACCTTCAAAGGAGAAGGTCGGACGTGTGTCCGACCTTCCGTGCACGGGTGCAAGTGTGGGCCGAGTGTGAGCTCGGCCTCGTGTTGAGTTTGGCCCGAGTGTGAACTCGGCCCCATACGCGCCAGTCAACTCCAAAGGTTGGTCTCCCGATTTTACCTCGTACGAGGCTCCCAAGTAGCGGGAGAACCGCACCCATGAGCTGGTGTGTGGTCGTTCAGACCAGAGGAGCCGAGAAATACGGGGTCGAGGAAAAGGAGGGACACAACGATCTCTAAGCCTCGATAAAAAGAGAGAGAAACGATGTCAGAGGTAAGTTAATTCTAATCCCGTAATTGTGACTACATTCGTAAAAAACCTCCTACTAATTTTGGCATCGGAGACCCTGTGGCTCGTACCACACCGGTGCTCAGCTCCTCTCTCTGTTTTGCAGGTTAATCGTTCCCGATTTCTATAAATTTACAGTTGGGCCGAATCACCAGATTTTGGCATCAACAGTATAAAGATGTATATTGAAAAACTTAGAATTGAGGGAAAATTTATTTTCTACCTACTTTTGAGGGGATATAATGTTGAGTGCATTAGATTTGGACATTGGGCTTAAAGATTTGCATACTTGAAAGATATTTTTTGTTTCTCCTTTTTCTCAATTGCACTAATGCATAGGTGTTGAAGATTATTTTAATTATAACTACTATGATCAATCAATCAGGTTAAAAGCTGAGCTGATTTAGTGAGCTTGGCAGAAAAATGGCTGAAAATTTATGGTCTAAACCTGGATATGAATCATGCATATGAATTGATTTGTAAAAATAATTTGATGGGATTTGAACCTACGTCCTTACGGATCAGAGCCTAAATCTGGCGCCTTAGACCACTCGGCCAAACTGTCATGTTACATTATAAGAATTACAAATTAAAATTTAACCAAATGACTATTCATTAAACTTTCAAAAAACACTTAATCAAAATTTAGTTTTTATTCTAGTTTTTAAAAAGTTTTAATTGTACCCATGAAGCTTCAAAAGCATTGTTTAATTCCTTTAAAGTCTAAATTTAATTCCTTTAAATTTTAAATTTAATTTCCAAGTAGTCCTTTTTGAAATTTCAAAAACAAAAACGAAACTAAATCTAAATTTCAAAGACTAGAAATGTCAGTTTCAAGAATCTACGGACCAAATAGAAACCAGGTAATTTTACTAAATTCTTTTTCTCCCCCAATTTGTTTGTGCCTGTATTTTTCTTTTCTTAATGAAATCTTGTTCACATTCCCAATGATTTTTACCCTAGAAATAATTCATTAATACTAAACATGGTTAAATTTTCAAAAACAAAAATGAAGTATCAACGATGAAGAGAATTTTATAAAATGTTGTACAGATTCTAACAGAAAAGAACTAAATTTGTTTCTATGGAGCGTATTGATCAAAGATCTGCGCTGACAAATTTGTGAGTTTGTTCTTCCAAGAAGTTCAAAAATGGGAACATGGTCTTGGCATGAAATCCATAATAACACATGAAAATTTCACTCAATCTCTTAATGCAGTCCACAGCATTGTGATCACCCACAGATAACAGAATGGAAGAAAGCTTCAAGAGTTCATTGCCAATTGCGATATGGTTTTCACCATACAACTTCTCTAGAATCTGCAAAAGCCCGAAAACAAGACTCCGATTTCATTTACGCCATATAAAATCAAGGATCTAAAAGAAAAAGGGGAAAAGTAAACTTCCAAACGAAAAATGGAAGCGATGTATCGATAAGATGTAGCACGCCTCTTAAATTAACTAAATCATGCAACCGTGAATTGTATACATCTCTAGGCTTGATTATCTTTTTTTATGCATATATTTGTAAGTGACTGTGTCAGTTTATGCATACCTAAACTATTCAAACATAACATAACACCTGACCCTAACATTTGGTTGTCAAGAAAATTTGTAGGAAATTAATTTATAGGTGGGTGGCCGTCAATAAGATATGTCATGATTATCACAAACAAGTAGGGCATATTCAAACAAGCCTACTTCCTATAATTAAAAATAATGATAATAATTAATTAATTAATTAAATATATATATATATACAACTCCATACCAGAATTGATGCTTTACAATGATCTGCTGCAAGCTCCAATTTTCCTAGCAAACAGAAGGCCTGCGACAGATTGTCTTCAGCCTACAAGAATTATATCACAAATGATTAATATAGCATCAATAGTCGCCCATGGTTCGAGTCCAACATAACCAAACTACTATCGTCCGTCAGCTGAGGCTGCAACAAGCATTGCCCACACTACAAACATTTCGAACATAGATAGCCTTCACGAATTAAAGGAAAAGAACTCACTTCTGCCATGCGCCTATTATATGCATGCAAAGTAGATTTCAGTGAGAACAGAGCTCTCAAAGCATCTGAGACTGTAGTTTCTGACACCTTATTTAAATTTATCTCCTGCTGCAGCCTGTGTAAATCAGTCAGCCAGTTATTCAAACCCATGGAGAATTTCTATACCTAGCCTTTAAGATATCTAGAACACGTTTTGCATTAGAATATATCTGAACAACAGCACTCAAGTGAAGAGAAGCAAGATAAGTGATTACAGAACAAATATATGACTAACACTAATGGGCTTGAACACCATTGCATCAGGATATTACCTAGTAAAGTGAATCCCGGCCTCATCCACTGTCAAACGAGATGATTTTATTTCACGGTAAGATCCACATTTCAAACAATGGCTATGACCCGCATGAAGGAAGCTGTCACTCTAGAGAAATACAATAGCACCATTTAGTCCCTTTCTCAAACCATTATTGAACTTGGTAAAAGCATAAAGATTTTATGTCTCAAACCATGGTGTAAATATGGCTGAAAGGCAATGATTGAGTATTCAAGCAAAAGACTTGGGATTGGGCAGAGGTGCTTAAATCTATCGAATTTTAGTTGTTCTTTTTGGGTTTCTTTAGATGAAGAGTTTGGGAGGTTTTCTTGTATTTTGGTTTATGGTATGGTTCTTGTGACTTGTGAGTTAGAGTTGATTTTGTTTGTTTCTTTATTTTGTTTAGTCCAAGCTTGGTAACTTTTCAACGGGATTTTTTGTTTCAATTTCAAAAGGCATAAAAAAAAGTATATAGAATACCTGCATGAAAGGCTCCAGCCTACATTGTTCGTCGACGATAAGAAAGTCCTTGTTTTTTTTGTTTTCACAGCTAAACATGGATCTATCCAAGACTACGCCATGGCAATTTGTATTAATGCAACAAAACGCATTGAGAACAAGGTCTGATATATTTATCAAGGAGCAACCATTACACTGACATTTAAAAGAGTACTCCTCCGCCAGCAACTTAAGACGGTCTTTACAGTCCAATTGGCCAACCTGTCGATGAAAATAAAAGTTAAAAGAACATTGTAGAAAATGTCATTATGAAAAAATAAATAAAATAGACCCAAGTTTGGGGAGTATGCAAACCTGTGGACCGTATGACAACTCTAGGGGACACCCGACTGTCACGAACTCCGTTGTCCGTATATAGAGGGTACGCGAATTGAAATATGCATGAATGTTAGGTTTACAGGAGTGGTTAAACATGCTTCCAGTTGTATAAATAGCCTGACCTACTCTGACCTATAACAAGATAAATCACAATGAGGAAGGTTCCACAAAGGAAAAACTATGCAAATAAATTGGAAAACTGACACCATAGAAAAATAGCAGCTAAAGACATCGTGTTGCAGATGAGCTTACTTGTTCCAAATTACTAGTAAACGGAACTGCATTAGACAATCTTCCACACTGATCTAGTGATCCGGGTGCATCAAAGGACTTCATACGGACAACAGATATAGAGTTTGTCCTTATCTGGGATATAACTAAGACAATCTGTATTGATAGAGAAAATGGTCCATCTCAGAATATAATGTGCCACATAAAGTACATTGATGGAGCTATGACAATTTTAACATATTAATATAAACAGAAATATTTGTATCAGACATTGCATTTTATCATTGAAAAAGAAAAGTCAAGCATGAAAAAGTGTCTGAAAATGCAAACAATTTGTTTTGATAGGAAACGAAAATATTTTCATTGATAAAAGTGGGGTTCGGAGCCATTTTTACAATAAGATAACGAAAATGTAAAATAATTAAAGTTTATTAAAAGAAAAAGGGCACTATTGTACAAGCATTTACACACTGCACCTTTCTCTTGTAAGAGAACAATTTTACTCTAGTAAATTGGGTCTTTTTAATTCTTTCTACAATAGATGGAGTGAAAGAGAATCAACCAACCTGCGAGATTGTGTTACCATTGATTGGAAATTGAGAGGGGGAATATTGCTGAAGACAACTTGATAATATAATGGAATATATAATACACTCCAGCTTGCTATCAGTGTGCATTTGCGGAAAATGGTGTGAGAGATTCTACATGAAAACATTGGAATAAGCTTTCTATAGACATCTTTTTAACGGAAAAAATCAAACGCAATCAATAGAGATATATAGTGATCAGAAGTACCAACATATCCACAAGGTTAGAAGCATTTGTAAAGCCACCTCTCTGTGCTACAAATTTAGCCACTATTCGCCCAGCCAAAACTATTTCAGATGGCAATATTGCAGGCCAATGTACACCATCACATTCATGTTTATGCTCAGGAACATCTTCAGTACTTAAGTTGGCAAAACTAGGCAAAGTTATTTCTTGAACATACTTTCTGAAGTCATCAGAAAGATTTTTGTGAACCTCTTCATTATCTGGAAAATTTTGTAACATTTGCCCTCCTGCTTGTATTTGGCAACGTTGTGAGCAGTAAAGCGGAATCGAGCATGATGGACAAGGTACTTTATCAGCTGGTAGTTCATTCAAACAGTAATGGCAATGAGTTTCTCTACAATGCTTCAATATTACCTGCCAGTCAGAATCGAAGTAAATGTTACATAACTTTGTATCAGGAAAATAAGATTATAGATTGAAATTTATCAAAATAGAATACTTGTATAGATTATAATTGATTCATACTTACAATATGTTTAGAGAAAAAATAGGTGAAGTGAAGAATTAAATGACTTTAAAGCAGGAAAAAGATGTTGATTGTAATGTCACTGGAGTGGCCCTTACCAAACAGTCAAGAGTGACTGAAGTTATTGGTTCAATAAGACAAGAACCAAGCAATATCTATTAAGGATCAGAGGAACTGACTAGATTGTGGTCAAGTTGTCAACTTCTTCTGGAGGTTGCAAAGCCTTTAGAGTGCCTCTGAACAGAGAGCTTTCTACTGATGAATGGAGTAGGAGAAAGAACACCACAGATTTGGGTCTATGTCTATTTATGTAACTGAACAAGAATGACTATTTTGGTTTCAAACCAAATTCTATCTCCATTCTCCATGACATGACTGGTTCATTTGCCCACAAGAAAACTGAATAACAGAACTCCTAGTCCTAGAGAGTCACCAGTCATGTAAGCTGTAGACCTCATGACAGTATAAGATGTAAAGTTGAGAGAATTTTTCAAACTCCAAAGAGAAAAGGGTGAAAAAAACAAGACGGACAATAAATTGAATTCCCCATAATTAAAAAGAGAAATATGTACTCACCAAGGCATAAGGTTTTTCAACGTGGACCAAGGAAGATGGAGGTATCTCAGTGGGTGAAACCATTCCTCTTCCCTTATTCGATGTGGTGACATGTAATTTTACTTGGATTGGCTCATCTGTTACACATATCATGCTAGTTTTTAACAACTGAGTACCGAGTACCTATGTTCTACACACACATAGGAAGTAGGAACCAAAATGTTTCCGAGCTCTTCATTAAAATGCTTATATTTTATCCATATATTTCTTTTGAAAAGATAAAATATACAGAAGCTCCAAGATTTTTAAAAGAAAACACGCTAATTGGAGGCTTTAGAGGAGGGAGAATAATAAAGGACTCCTTATTGTCATACATTTTTTGGGCTCTTCATCAACTATAAGGAGTCCATTATTATATATTTTGTTCAAAAAGATGTTGCAAAAGTAATGTAGACATATCTTTCGTGGGCTCTTCATCAACATCAAAAATCGTCCTGTTGCATTCTGACTGGATCTTCCCAACCAAAAAAAATCATGTAACTAGAACATTGGGGGATGTTTGGAGGTTGGTTTTAAAGACTATTTTATGTTTGTTAGAACAAAAAATTAATAAGAACATTTTTTGTTGAATTATGTTAAACCACCAACTAACCTAAAAGCTTAAGCTGATGGGTTGGGGTAAATTTAATTATATCAACCAACACTCCCCCTCACTTGTGGGTTTTGAAATTTGAGAAATATCCAACAAGTGAACTTTAATTTTAGTTGGGAAGGAAACGACTTGGCAAGGACTCAAACTCAGGACCTCTTGTTAAACCACCAACTAACCCAAAAGCTTAAGCTGATGGGTTGTGGTAAATTTAATTATATCAACCAACATTTTTCGTATGTTATCTTTTCAAATTTTGTTCTGTTATTGAGGCTTTACAAACCTCAATGCAAACTCCAAAATATATAAAGGATTTTTTAATTTATTAAGCTTTCTAGAGAGTGTTCGAACACAAGTCATTGCCATGGGCTTGATTAAACTCCCCCAAAATATTTCAAACCCTTATGATAAACATATACAGCTTCAGAAATATACAAGATCAATCAATTGTACAAGAAAAGAAATATCGGTGGGGCAAGAAACTTACAGGAAAAGGGAAGTATCTTGTTCTGTAAACAAAAACATCTATTCACATAATTTAACTTTTTGATGTAGCCTTAGAGGATAAAATCAATGATAAAGAAAGCTGTAAAGAATACATGAGGGATTCTCTAAAAAAAAGAAAATTGGTGAGAACGGATTCTCTAGAATTAAAAGCAAACTAAAAACTAGAATCCAAAAAGAAACTAAAAAGGAGGATTAAAACCCAAATAGGAAATTAAAGGGATTAACCTAGGAATTACCCAAGATTAACCATATTCCCCTAACATCACTTTTATTCTTCATGCCCAACTCTACATCTCTAATAGCACCATAGCACTTAAAATCATGTTCAATCGTTGGGTGTAAAGAAAAGCTCTTGCGTTTTTATTCAACAAAATTGGCATAAGGAATAAACATTAGACATAACTATCATCTAAATTACCTAAATCATCCGATTTATTTTTTTGGTGTTCATTTACTGTCTTTGACCTCTTATGTAGATGTTGGATGACCTTCAGCTCGTCTTCTATCTGCTTCTTTCCATTGATTGAAGCCTCCACATTTTTAGAAATTTGAAAGTCGCGGATAGCATCATCAAAATTTCCCATAGTAGCATTTGCTTTACCTCTTCTATACCATGCCTACAGAAGAAAAAAAAAACATAATGAAAAATTGAATTAAAAAAACAACAATACATAGCAGTAAAAAGACAAAGGGAAGAGTTGAACAACTGGCTGGATTACAAGGAATTTCTTCATTATTATAAACATTATCCAAGGAAAGAATACCATACAAAATTAGTTTCACCTTTGCATAGGTTGATGAAATTTGAAGTGCTCTATTGCAATCTCGCACACACTCCAATTGCAGATCCATTTTCTGAAGAGAGCACAAAACAGATGAATAGTAGCAATGGAGGAACCTACATCATTCAGCTCATACATCAATTTGAAATAGTTGATTACTTTTTCTTTTTTATTATGAGACTCAGATGCCCCAATCCCCACAAAGTGAACAAATATGATCTTCAAAAGCATGAGATAGATGTCAAAGAGTTGGCAAAAATTCTCAACGCTCCGAGATACCTTTAAATAACATAATAGCGAAAAGAACTCCATGTCGAAAGAGAATGGTTCTACCCCAAAGGAATTGAAATAGAAAACTTGAGCTAACGATCGAGAAGAGAACTCCATACAGACTAAGAAATGAAGGAAAGTAGATTAACAAGATATTCATATCCACTAGACATACTTTTAAAACTTAAAGGCATAGTTGTAACGCCAATAGAACATATACACAACACATACTATAAGAACTACTCTCACCCTTAATTGTTGAACTCAAAATATATATTATGAAAATGGGATACGGAATGTGTTCACGAAATAGAATGCAAAATGTGGAAATACGTTTTCGCAACGAGGACGTTGCCCCCACACCCCTACTCGCTGACCGGGCAGCGAGACCGCCGACTAACTAATCGCAGGGCATTAATGCGTTCAAGGCATATCACAACAATATATATATATATATATATATATATATATGAATCTACCGAAGGAGGATTGAACTCACGTGAAAAACTGATGCTCGATTCACATATAAGGTTGAAACCAAATTCTTGTCCATGTCAACAGCCTTCATTGGAGCAACTTGCAGTGCCTGTGGACGATATAAGAAAAGGTTGAAACTAGTAATGTGTGTGCCATTGTACTGTGAAACAATCCGGAACTACGAAATTCGAAGAAACTTGGATGGATACCTGGGAGTAATAAAGCGACGCATTAGCATAATCCCGTTCGAAGAAGCATTGATTTCCTTGGCGCTTCAACTCCACCGCGGCGTCCTTTCTCTTCCCGCACAGAGCATTTTCAGAATCCATAGCCAAGTCCCCGATGACCTAAGAATGATAATCGTAAATGTAAGCAAGAAGAAGAAGAAGAAGAAGAAGAAGAAGAGGTAATTAACCTAGAATAGGACGAAGCTTACTTGGAAGAAGAGGTGCGATTGGTGAAAGAGGCGTAGCAAGGAAGAACACGACGGAGGAAGATCGGCGGCGGTGCTTAAACCCACCATTTGCTTCATGTTTTCCGGCACCAATGACTTCAGCTTCTCCATAATGCAAAACCCCTCACGCTCGAGCTCAATAATCCACCTCTCTCTATATAACCATCCTCCATTAATTCTTTCTTTTTCTTTTTCTTTTTTCTAATTTAACAATATAATCTAACTAAGTGTGAACATGGGTTGAGTTGAGTTGGGTTGGATTGGGGTGATTTTCAATCCAACTTAAAAATTCGGGTTGATCAATTCTCCAATCCAACCCAACCCTTTATTTTCGGGTTGGATTGAGTTGGGTTATCGGGTTCATAGATTTGCATCTAACGTCCCTTTTTTCGATTCCTAGAAACGTAAAACGAACATTTAAATAAGTAGATTCTTATTGCAAATGCGAAACTCAAACTTACCTAACTTCGAAATCTCATCAATAATTAAATAATATAATAATTATTTTATAGGTAAAAATATATATTTATTAAACTAAATGATAAATTCGGGTTGGTCGGGTTGGGTTGATTTTAGGTCAACCCTTGACCCAACCCAAGAAAGTTTCATATTTTGAACTCAACCCAACCCATTTATGTATTCAACCCAACTCAACTCATTTATGTATTCAACCCAACCCGTTAAATTGGGTTGGGTTGGTTCGGATTTTTCGGGTTGTCGGGTTTTTGTGCATCCTTAAATCTAACCATACCTTAATCATGCATAATTTTTGAAAATAAATATAAAAATATATAATTTGTTTTAACTCTACCATTCAAGTTTCACTCGATTTAAGCATGTCACTTTTTAATTTAAGGTGATTTGAATGGGCTTTTACTTCATTTAAATCCTTTTTAAAATTTTGAAATATAAAAGTAGGAAAATTTTGAATCGAAATTGAGTTCCACTAATTGAATTATATCATTTAAACAGTCCTAGACTCATTGGTTGAATTTTATCACGGATAGAAAATTACGTATTATTGACAAAAATGATACTATGGAGTTGAAACATATCAAAGAGTTTTATGCATCAAAACTTTATTCAGAATAAAGAATGTCGGCTTCAACCCATTTCAATGAAACTTGGATAAAAATGCTAAGATAAACCTAACAATTTATATTCTACTGATATGTGTTATTCATTTCCTCATTTGTAATTAACTCATACTTGGTAAATAATGGGTAGCATTGTATTTTCTTTGAAGGTTTTTCTTTCCTATTGTATTTCTTAGGTGATTTACTACTTAAGACTAGCCTTGTAATTTTTTTTTTTTTTTTTTTTTTTTTACTTTCCTATAAGACTAGCCTATTGTTGATCCAGACTGATACTGTTTAAAGTCATCACAATTCACAAGCATCATTTCCTGTTTTAAGTACAAAATGTTGCATATCAACGAAAATGATACGGCGAAATCAGCGGTTAGCTCGGGATGATACCCACCTTTTCTATTAACAGTTGATTGAAGCAATGTGCAAGGGAAGTATATATACATGTTTACAACATGGAAGCAACAAACCTTACGGATTTTTCGATACCGGTCATCAAGCAAATTTCACAACAGTTTCAATAATATCTGCATAACAATCAAAATATTCTTTCACAATGTCGATCAGCAATTCTGGTACGCATTCTGATATTTGACAGAGTAAACTTGCATCCAAAAGCCTATGTGGGACTAGCTCTTGATGATACCTACGATTGAGATGCATTACAAATAATGAAAATGAAGCGATGAAAGAACGGGTTCTCTTGTATCTACGTCGTTGATGTCGTCCTCTAAAAGAAGCTCGGCAGGAAAATACATGATAAAAGAAAGTAACTAAATAGGTCTACCATGTTTCATTGAAAGAAATACAAACCGGAGAATTTGTTGTCAAAGTCCATTGCGGAGAACGACGTACAGCTTCTGAATCGTCACGAACGAAGGGAATAGTCCTTGCTCGTTCATGGGCACTTGGTGGCAATTCTCTCATGATCCAAAGAACAAATGCTGAAGGAATTGAGGATCCTGACATAATAACCTGCTTCATATCAAAATTCAAAGAAAATTCTGTAAACCCGAAAAGCGGGTTCTTCCATCCTCTTCCATAGTGTGAGAAACCGAAGGCTTGACCGAGTTGGCAAAGGGAGGGAAGAGTGCCTTCAATGGGTGGCAGAGGGACTCTGATCAATGGGGGCAAACCGTAAAAGGGGGAAGTCTAGTTGCAAGGGTGTATGGCTTTTCTACGACTAGCAATAGACGCGCCTCGGTTAGAACATCACTAGCTACGTCGCTGCCTCAAGCGCAAAGCGATGGATATAAGGCTTTTTTCAGATAATAAGAGGTTTGAAGAAAGTGAAACAAATGAAGCTGAGGCTAACTACAACTTAGACAGAACCAAAACTCATGTAACAAGCACAATAGACTAACTTTAAAAGCCCATACCTATGAAGTAATATATAATCAGCAAAATAGAAATATATGCACCATAAATTTGATATTGTTGTCGCCACTGATTCGGCACCTGCAAGAATAATGAGTAACATTATTGTTTTGCAAACCGATCGCACACGTCCTTATCTTCATAAGAAAACAAGAATTTATTGGTTAAATCGGGTGTCTACCGGTATGTTGGTTAAAAAAGCTACCAGTGCACTTGAAGTGAAACATACAACAGACACTGCAGCCAAACCCGCAACCTGAAATGCAACAGAATAATTTCAAAGCAAATAGATAAATGCAGCAATTAAATACAACGCGAACCGCAACCCGTTAAAGAATGAACAATTAAGAGATTTTGTACTGCTAAAACATCAACACCAACCATGAAAAATAGAAAGTCAAAGAACTTAGGAAGAGGTAATAGTTAACAAGAAACAATCATTAGTCTAGTACCTTCAATATTTCAGATGATGCTCTTTCAGATCTAACCCTTCTCATTTTCAAGAATAACAGCAGTCCTGAACGTCAAAATAAAAAACGAAAAAGGGGAAATGTTTATTAACATCTCATACGATATCAATTCGCAGAAAATATAAAATTCTGCTACTTGGAATTATGTGAGTTCTTCAAGCATCATCTTTTGTTTACTTCATCAGTAAAATCTATCAGAAAGATGTAACTATTTTTCGGAGGCTGCTGCAACTTTTGTTTTTTTATGTCCGTGAGTGTCCAGACAAGCTTAAGCGCACCTCGACTATTATCAAGGAGTATACCGTCTGACCCTATAGCTTTTAGATGTCAAGAAAACCGTAGGAAATTAATTTCTATAGGTGGTTACCATAAATCAAACTCATAAACCTTTTGGTTTTTTAAGACTCTCTTGACCACGAGGCCAACCATGATGGTTGTTATTGTAACTTATTTTGTGTACTTTCATTATGAAAGCTGTTCAGAAAGTACTACAATGGGGTCGTTCCTTGGTTCTGGTGCAATAACGAAGAAGTAGCGATAGGACCAATCATTCCTTAGAACTCAAGACACAATTGTACAACCAATAAAACAGATCTGGTTCAAGTAAGGTTGTTGTACGACAAAGTATTTCAATCAAACTAAAAGTGATAATTATGAGCGAAGACAATTAAAATAACTGACTGATCGCTAGTACAAAGGATAGGTGCAAACCATAGCAAGCTAACGAGCCTCCTAATAAGAGTATCACTGCAGCGAAAAGATCTACATATACTACCTGCACAATAGTAAGAGTGATTGCCACATTATTTCATTGCATATAGATAAGATAGTAAAGAAAAACAGGAAGCTGATATTAAGCTTGAACACCATAGAACACGTTTTTTTCGTCACAGAGACATTTCGATGGCGGGTAGATTTGATGAATCAACAAGCCGGGAGTATCCAAGCCACACTTTAATATTGAACATTCTATTGGAAAAAGGTTTGTTGAATGCAGATATGTTTAAAGATTCTCCATACCTGAACAACTAACAAAAAATCAATGGATTTGTTTCTCATCCCAATCCACAGTATCACAGCAAATGACAAAGTTAAAACAAAGATAATCGCGACCACCTGTAAATAGACAACCAATTATGAGATTTTTCATTGAAGATCTTCAATTTCTTTATTCATCCATTTAAGAACACAGTGATATAAACAAGATCAGAGTAGATACTGAAAGGAAAAAAAAACATTATATCATGTACCAGTATTACTAAATTTTGCCGGCTTCCAATTTGAGGCAGCCGTACTGGAAGCCACCACCGCCTGCTCCAATCCGTGTTTGATGTACTTGGTTTGCTAGAGATCTCCAACAAACCTTCCTCGAAACTCCTCTCTTCATCCTCATCATCTTCGTCGTCTGGTTGATGGCAGAGATCAACCCTACAAAAGTTTTTGTACTCATTCATAAGCAACAGCTTTCAAATAAGACAACAAGGGAATGGAATAGGGAAAAGGAAATATTACTCAAATTCTACGAGAGCATCTAACCAAAGAGAAGGAACTACTATGGATAAATGGGGCAAAAACTATTCTTTGAGCTATGAAGGCGAAATGAATAGAAGATCTTGGTTGATATAACTAAATTAAATCTACCACAACCCACCAACTTAAACTTTTAGGTTGATTGGTGATTTAACATAATTCAACATGGTATCAAGTAGGAGATCCTGAGTTCGAAACCCTATTAAATCGTTTTCATCCCCAATTAAAATTGATTTTTACTTGGGCATTCTCAAATTTCAAAGCCCTCAAGTAAGGAGAGGGTGTTGGTTGATATAATTAAATTTACCTCAACCTACCAGCTTATACATTTGGGTTGATCGGTGATTTAACATAATTCAATAGAAGAATATTTTTAAAAAAGCATAAGAATATCATATGATGATGGAATCTATACTTTTGGATGTCTCGAAATAGCTACACGTCTAACTTGCTACAACTATGATTAATGAGACTCCACACAAATAGAGAATTGAAAGCACATAACCTTTCATCATCAAATTTCATCAAAAAAAAAAAGCACATAACTTTTCTATCCTGTACAAAAAATTAACTCATGCAAATTTCAGACTGTGAAGGATAAATGGTAATTACCAGAATGATAAAAGAAGAAGAAACAAAGCCAAAAGCAGAATTTTGGGGAAGGCTGCAAGAAAAAACCTTCATATTTAAATAATATTGTTGCAGACCTAATATCAAGAGAAACACAGTACTTGACACTGAGAGATTACCCATAACAATGAAACCACAAGAACCTGACCAACATGGCCATCCATTGCAAGCAGCAAAAAGAGCCAAGACAAAATAAGCTAAATAACCTGCCATGAAAAAAAATAATAACCCAAGTTGAGGAAGTGTGTTTGAATCAAAAACTGGTTCTAAAAAAAAATGGAAAGGTTGAATATGATCATGAAAATTACAATGGCTTACCCACATTGGAAGAGCCAATCAATAGATGAAACACCTGCAGTTTGCAAGTAGCATGAGACAAAAATCAACATACAAACTAGTTTATTCATAATCAATATCAATTAGCTATTTGTCTTTTTATATGATATCAACAAAACACAAGTCACAACCACACGCATCATAAAACAATGTCTTGGAGAATGTTGTGTTGGCTTGCATTATGACTATTAACCTCTAATCCTTAGAAAACTTTCCATTTTCCCCTTTAAGTCCAGCACGCCCACCACGATAAACAACTAAGCACAATCAACCTTGAACTCAATTTTGTAACTAGAGTAGGATTGTCATATGTTTGTGGTTCCCCAACAATCGATTCTCAAACACACGAGGCAAGAGATTATCTAAGAATTGATCCTCTATATTAAAATTTTGAGTATATAGATGTGTTTTCTAAGTTAGAGTGATAGTTATAATCTAATGACATGATGAGAGCTCTTCCAATCAATAGATAATAGCTCATATCTGTGAAAGATAATCAGCAATCATAGATCAAATGGATAATATCATAATAAAGAGTCACAATCCCTACACTGCCAGTAAAGTCAGTAAATGTGACTGAAACTAAAAGATTAAAGAGTGAGCATCATAGATAGAAAATGTCATACAAGACTTACTTTTTGACGAGTCCAACCATGCGAATTTCTTGATTGAATCCTCGCTAACTGGAACAGAAAAGTTTAACTAATAGTCATTACTTTTCTCATATAGGAATAATTCATATTGCAAACAGAAACTAGACAAAAATAACAATGATTATCTTCATAGAAGAAAGTAATGGGTTAGTGTGAATTTGTGATACAACCAAGAATTAAAAATTTCTCAAGCATGCTTAATGCAATACTGTTAAGTATTAACTATCAGATAAATGGCACACACAGAAGCAAAGAATCCTATTCCATATGCTGCCAACTAACCAGATAACTACTAACTATTCAAACTAATTAAAAGGGTAAAATTAGAAATGGTTACAGACTAAAAAATGAAAGAAAAACAATAATAAAATACACCAGCAAGCTACTAAAAGCAACAGTAATCAAGAGGGTAAAGTACAAATCTCAGTGAATGAAACTCCATTGACAAATTTGAAACCCTCTTTTAGAAATCTAAAGAAAATCAAACAGTAAACAAACTCAATAACTATCAAATCAGCAAGATACCAATCCTTAAAAGAAACCAATCAAAACCCATTTGTCAGCAATTTTCAAACAATCAGAAAATGCAATCTCAAGCTATGTAACACTTCAAACACAAAGAAACAACAATCCCAACCTCAAATTACAACTAAAGAACAATACAAAGCAGACCCACATCCCAAAGTTTCTAAATGTGAAGAACAGATAAAATGGGGTTGAAAATAAGCAAAACCAAAGTTTCAAAATGATTGATAGAAGCATTGGAAACCTGATCAAATGCAAGAACTGCCACAATGGCATCAACAAGATACCAATCCTTAAGTGAACACAATCAAAAACCCATTTGTCAGCAATCTTCAAACAATCATAAAATGCAAGTTCAAGCTATATAACACAGAGAAACAACAATCCCATCCTCAAATTACAACCAAACAACAATATAATGCAGACCCACAAGCCAAAGTTGCTAAAAGTGAAGAACAGATAAAAGGGGGTTGAAAATAAGCAAATTCTAAGCTTGAAAATGGTTGATAGAAACATTGGAAACTAATAAAATGCAAGAACTGCCATAATGGCATCAACAAGATACCAATCCTTAAGTGAACACAATAAAAAAACCATTTGTCAACTCAAGCTATAAAAACACTTCAAACACAAAGAAACAACAACCCCAACCTCAAACTACAACCATAGAACAATACAAAGCAGACCCACATTCCAAAGTCTCTAAAAGTGAAGAACATATTAAATGGGGTTGAAAATAAACAAAATCTAAGCCTCAAAAAGAACCTGAAAAAATGCAAGAACAGCAATAATGGCATGAACAAGAGCAAGACCCACATGTACACCTAACAAGAGAGGTGGAAAACAAGAGTTTTCAGTAAATTCAAAAGTCATTTCCTCTCTGTTCTTCTCTTCTTCTTCTTCTTCAATCTATAAATGAGACTGAGAATGAGAGAAAGCAATGGGTTTGAAAAGGGCTGATTGAGGGGAGATCTGTTGCTTTTACTAACATGCTGTGTGTTGGTTTAAGCTTCTAACATCAATGAAAAGCGATTAGGGAAATAAAAACAAGGGATTAGGAAATACAGAGCTGGGAAATTCATGGCTGTTTTTTTTACTGGTCAATCAAAAGTTGGGGATTTTTGTGCCCATTTGAGAAAGGTGAGAATTGTAAATTCGGAAATGATTTTTTGTGGCCAGGAAAGATCTTCGGTCTTGTCGGGATATTCAACGCGATGAAGGAAGCTCATTATTCTATGAGTTTCAATGAAGAAATTCCTCACCTCTCTTTTGAATGTTGACTCAACACGACTAAGTTCAAACTTAGGGAATATTTTCATTTTTTATACAACAATATTTTGGAGAAGGAAATTTGAATTATTTATAATAGTTGTAGGTTATATCTAATTTTATATTAATATTATGTGACAATCATTTATAATAGTTTTATGATAATAATATTTAAATTCAAATGAGAGATTTTTCTCGTAATCATTTATAATATATAAATTTTGATATAAAATTTATGGAGTGTTTGTTTATCATATGGGGAATTTGGTTTGATAAGTTATTGTAATTAGTAAAAAATTGAGAGTTGTAGTAAAAAAATTGATTGAATATAATTTTTGTGCAGATAAATTAGAGTCAAAATATTTTCTTGATATAAACCTAAAATGAATTGTTATTATTGAAATAATCAGTGACACAATGGTTTCATTGTTTGATTGAAAACCAGTTCAACCCTAATTTTCGTTAAAATAATGAGTGGTTAAAAATAAGTTATTATAATTAATTTGAAATGAATGATTAAAAATGAGTGGTTAAAAATGATTCAATAATTATAAATAAAAATTAGAAATGATAAATTATTTTTAAAAAGTAAAAATAATAAATGGTTAGTAAAAATTTATTTGAATATAAATTTGGTAGAAAAATTAGTAAATTTTTCATTTAAATCTTTGTCGCATAGTTTTAACCTTTAACTCTAAAGTCGGAAGTCGAAAATAGTATTTTAACCTTAAATATATTTCAATAAATCACTTTTCAAATGCCAATTTGATGGCATTTGTTGGTTTGCATTGCTTTTTGTTGAATTTATAAAACTCATGCTCTCCTCCACTTCATCCACTTGCATTTTTTTAATTGACCAACTATATAATAAGTAATTAATTAATTATGTTGTCTGTCTATCTTATAAAAAATAAGTACTTTCTACTTTGATTAAAGAAAAAATGTCATTCTTATTTTTACAGAACCTATATATCGTTCGTTGACTTTTTAGTGCTTAACAAAATTCTATATGGTTAAATTAAAATAGGCATCTTTAAGTTTGTTACGACATAAATAATAAAACTAATACACAATTTAGATTTCATGATTTTTTTTCTTCTAGGAGTTCGTAGTTTTTTTTTCAAAATGGATTCGAAGTCACAACCTCTTGATCATTAAATTTGTACCAATCTTACTGAATTATTATTTTTGTTGACGTAAAGAATTTGTAGTAAACAAAGAAAAACTGTGACATGAAAGAAAAGTTTGAATATTTCACCCTTCATTCTTGAACTAAAAAAACACAAAAAGGAAAAAAAAATTAATATGATAATGTTTAGAAAATAAAAACTCCTTTTTTTTTTACAATAATATTTGAAGTTGAAAAAATCAAATTTATGATCTCATTAATAAAATATATATAGAGAAAATTTGTACTATATAACAACTTTAGAATTATATATTATAATTATAACACATTTTTATCAAAAATCGGTTTATAGCAAAATTCGGGGGTGATTAAACTCAATCGAACTTTCCTCGAAAAAAAAAAATCAATCAAACTCAATCAATAACTAGTGATTAAACTCAATCAGTTTGTTAAGTGATTGAGTTCATCAATCACTACTCAATCAATAATTAGTTATTAAACTCAATCACTACTCAATCATTTGGAATTTTGCTATAAATTAATTTTTAATAAAAATGTACTATAAATGCAATTGAGAGTAATTTGGGTGCACCCCGGATAGCACCACCACCGTGATACCTTTCATTTAGAGCCACACATCTTTTTTTTTCTTTTAATTTTTTTTATAATAAATATAAAGTAAAAAAAGAGATAGGAGATGTGTGACTCCAAATGTGCCACATGGATGGTATCACGGTAGAGGTGGTATCTGGGGTGCACCTAAATTACTCTCAATGCAATTTACCTCATATATATATATATATATATATATATACTATATCAATTAATGTTAAGCTAACATGGTTATAAAATTAGAATGACTTAGCAGTCGTATCAAAAAAGAAAAGAATAACCTAATAGTGAAAGAGGACTTTGGGTCGAGGTGCACACAAATCGGTACCGACAATCACGAATATTAAAAAAAATGAAAATCCAATGGTAAAGTCCAGCAGTTACACAGGATTGTAATAAAGACCCGTTAAATCGTATTGGTATAAAATGGAAATCTAACGTGAGATTCAGTTGAAAGTTAATTTTCTTTCCCCCTTGGAAAAATCTATCCATCAAGTATGAATTGTACCAACCAAATGAGCCAAAGTTCCATAAATATAATTGCTAAATCAATAAATTATTTAGACCCCGTTTGATAACCATTTGGTTTCTTGTTTTTGGTTTTTCAAATTTAAGCCTATTCTCTCTCAAATTTTCTACAATGTGCTCCATCATTTCTACCATTTATCCATCTTTCTTTAAGAAAGTAGGAGAATACTAACCAACTTTTAAAAACAAAAACAAACTTTGAGAAGCTACTTTTTTTTGTTTTTAAAAGTTGGTTCGTCTTCCCCTACTTTCTTAAGAAAAGATGTGTACATGGTAGAAAGGATGAGACAAATTGTAGGAAATTTGAGAGAAAATAGGCTTGAATTTGAAAAACAAAAAACAAGAAACCAAATGGTTATCAAACGGGGCCTTAAATACTATTTTTAGTTTCTATAATTTGGGATTTTGTCGATTTTAATTTTTTTTATTTTTTTTTTACTTTTAAATGTTAATATTGATCCATTGTTATTATCTATTTATTTTTAACAAGATCTTACCACAACACTATGCCCAACCGATTTATTGAATTGGAGTAATAAGTAATAACTGTGTAGAGTTTTTATGGTGGAATTTTTTTTGATTTTTTCGCAAAATGACAATTGAAAAATAATAATAAATAAAAAGAGCACGCACACACGAATAAATCAAACGTTTTTTGTTTTGTTTTTCCTTTCTTTAATTTTTGAGATTACAAATCAAACATTTTAAAACGATTAAAATGAATAAAATTTAAAAGGAATCACGGTTAATATCCGAGAATACAAAAACAAAAATGAATTAAAGAGAGAAATACAATGATTAAAATCATCTTTGAACGTAAATGAAAATAAATTAACGATATCTAAATGCTAAAAACACTTGCAAAAAAATTAAAAAAATTAAAAAAATTAAAAAATAAATAAACTTGCAAAGAGTTAAAATCGACTATATTATAAACATAGGTAAATAACTACATACGATTTCATTGTTTGGATGTTAAATATTTGGTTAGAGTTCATTTTCACTGTAAAATTACTTTCATATTTAAACTTTTAATATAATTATTTTTATTTGAAATCATTTTAATATCTTTATATAGTTCACACTTGAAAAACTATCTTTATGTTCGTTGTAACATTTTAGACAAAGTACTGTAACCATTCATCAAAAAAAAGAGAAAAAAGTAACATAAATAAGCAATAATTTATGTAAAGACCGCATAATTCAATGCCTAAATTCCAAACACGTAAGTGGTTCAATAATTTTATTGTTTGGTCGGTATTTGTAATCACGATCCTCAATTTATTCTAAAAAAATCCAAAATATTCAATATAATCTTAAACTGAATTTCTAAAGATGTGTCAAGACAATATTTTCATTTGTTAGTTGTAAATCATTTCAATACTAGTTTCTTACACGATTAATTGATATTTGTTCTACTTCTCCAATATATACTAAAAAAACATAATCGTAATCTGGAATTTCTAACAACGAGTCAAATTTAGAAAGAGAGTTAAAAGCTTTCCATGTTAGCAAACAAATTGAACAAAATAATGTGTATAAAACATACACCAAAATCCGATATTAGAAACATTGAAGAAAAGCCCTCTGGATTTCGATCGATTGCATTCTAATCACAAATCACCACACAAATCAACCTCCGATCGTTCAAATCTACACAGAAATCAATCGATTGCATTCCGATCACAAATCACCGCAGAAATCAACCTCCGATCGTTCAAGTTTACACACCAGATCCATGGGAAGGCGAAAAATCGAGATGAAAATGGTGAAGGATAGAGGATCGAGACAAGTTACCTTTTCGAAGCGCCGAAACGGCCTGTTCAAGAAAGCGAACGATCTCGCAACTCTCTGCGGTTTAGAGGTCGCCATCGTCGTCTTCTCTCCCGGCGGCAAGGCGTTCTCGTTCGGCAATCCGAATGTTGACGACGTCGTCGATCGGTACCTGAATCGCGAATCGGAGCCGATTCCGCCGGCGAGAGGGAGCGGAGTTTTGGAGAGGGAGAATGAGGAACTTGTGGATCTGACAAGGCGATTGCAATTGGAGAAGAAGAAGGGGGAAATGCTGGAGAAGGCGATGAAATCGAGAGGCGAATCGATTGAAATTGAGGATCTGGATTTGAATGCGCTCTTGAAATTGAAGGAATCTTTGGGAATTTTGCGAGAGAATGTGAAGATCAAAGAGAGGGAATTGGAGGCTTCGTCTTCGTTGCTGCTGCTTGCTAATGAACCAGTCGTCAAAAGCCGATGAGTCTGATATTGCAACAAATTTAATTTTAGATTTTAAATTAATAAAAAGAGATATATTTTTTTTAAATAAAAAAAGAAGTTGATTTATTTTTCTTCTTTTTTTTTCGGCGAAGAATTTATATTTTCAATTAAGCGTTACAGATCAATATTTTTCTTTTGATTATTACAGATCAAATTATTTGAATTTTGTTCATCTGGAAAATATTGCCATCCTTTCAAAAAAAAAAAAAATTATATATATTTATATTTTGCTAATAATTTCCTATTGTTGATATAATATATTTTTAAAAAACAAAAAAGAAAACAAAGTTAATATAATATATTTTTAAAAAACAAAAATACAAATGATAAAAATGGTAATTTTTTGAAGTTCTATAACACCTTAGAGGAAATGTTTGTTTGACATATTTAAGTAGGATTTAGTTTGAGAATTTACTGATTGCTTCTCCAACACCTTCATTCAAACAAATTTTTATTAATTTTTCTAATTTTTTTTTAAAAAATAATTTTTCATTTCTAACTCTTCATTTTTAATGATCAATTTGTAACTATTCAATCATTTCTAACTACTTGTTTTTAATAATTCTTATTAAATCCATCAAAATGTTTTTTTTTTTTTTGAGAAAAAAATAACTTTTCTTTAATTGCTAAAAAAAATATTTTTAACCATTCATTTTTAATCATTTATTTTGTAACTATTAAAAATCTATTTATTTTAAATCTACATTCAAAGAAACTTTGACTATAATTTCTCTATACGAAAACTATATTCAAACATTTTTTTTTGGTACAACTCAATTTTTAACTACTTAATATAACTCATTAATGTAACTTTTTGAGTTAAGTCATACTTAAATATGTCAAACAAACACTAGAGAGAATAAATATTCTAGACATTGTTTGTTAACTATTTGGTTTTTGAAATTTAAGCTTATTTTTATTCAAATTTTCTATAATGTATTCCATTATTTCCTATCTTGTATCTATATTTTTCTAAGAAAGTATATGAATGCTAACCAAATTTTAAAAACAAAAATAAATTATTAAAGGTTTTTTTTTTTCTTCTAAATTTTGGTTTGGTTTTTAAAAGTATAAATAAGTATTATAAAAGAAAACATATGATAAAATAATTATTGTTGACTTAAATTTCAAAAATTAAAAACTAAAAATAAAATAGTTATCGACACTCATTATTACTATTATTTTTTTATATTTTCCAAAGGAACTTTATGATATCTAAACGTCTATTCAACTATTTTGGAATTTATACATTTTCCCGGATTTATTTTTGAAATAAGAAATTAAAATAAATAACTTACGAGAAGAACATTTTGTTTTTTTGGAAAAATATCTTCGTAGTCCTTAGATTTTTTAGGAATCGTTCGTCACTATTTTTTTTTTTTTTTTTTTTTTTAGTACTTCGTCTCTATCTTTTAAAAATAAGCTAATCTTCTAATTTATGTGCACGCCTTTTTAGTTTTTAATTTGATTTTCTTTAAACATTAAATTCATGAAATATCAAAATAATTCATCATCAATTTATAAATATTCTATTTAAAAAAAAAAAACTATAATTTAAAATTAATTTTTTTTAGTACAATAATTTAAAATTAGTTTAACCGTCATGTTAGTTAACATTTTGTTAGGTTATTAATGGTTATATAAATATTAAAAATGGGAAAGATTGAAATATGTTAGCTGTTAGGTATTATTATAGATGAGCTAATCCAAGTGATATTAATTGTTTAGTGCAATTTAACTTTCCTAGAACTTTAACAATTGGTTATCTTATTTGTTATTAATCCATTTTCATTCACGAGCATAAATTTGATCCATGAAATTGGTATTGTAATTCCCTTCTTCATTTTGTATTAAAAAAAAAAAAAAAAAAATAAAAAAATTATAAGTTCACACTATAATATTCTTAGCCATTTGGTTTTACCTCTCAAGGACCTATTCATCTACTCTAACTCTATTAAAATGATTCCCAAATATAGAAACAAAATAAAATTTTCATCCAAATCTAATGAATATTAAAATAAAAAATATAGTTTATTTATTATTATTTTAATAAAAAAATAGCATAATAATAATTGGTTTAAAGTAGAACAAAGAATGGAATAGAATTGAATTACCGGAAGGGACGGTGACCTATAATTTCATTATTGGGTGGTAATTCAGTTTAACATCATGATCACATGTTTGATCTCGATAATCGATATTTGACTCATTTATTTGAGAATAGTCGTATCCTTTTACACTGTTTGGGGTCCTATTTTCCTTAGTTATACTTTAAAAAAAAAAAAAAAAAAAAAAAAAAATAAAAGTTTAGAAATTATACTCCGCCATCCCATAAAGCAAAAAGGAGAATATATTCTTCATTTTTTTTGTTCGACAAGTGTTGTTTGCCGTGATTCTCTTTTGGTACAGTGATGAACAAGAATCCAAATTCAGGGATCCATACTTAAAACTCAAAAGACTATGAAAGTTCTCTAGACTTTTTTTTTTTTGAGAAAAAAATCTTCTAATTGATGGTGAAAATATTATATTACAATGATCAAAATATTCTTTAAAATTTATTTAATTACATCAACTGACAATAACTATATTATTTTTTTAAGTATAACCTTTACTTATTAGAGTTTCAAAATTTCTTCCCCGTGGAGTAAAAAAACAATATGTCTATGATTAATAAATTATGAATTGGAATATATCTGGAGAATTGTTTTTTTGTTTGTTTTTTATCAATTTTTTTTAGTAAAGTTGAGGGAGGAATTAAACCTACCAATTCTAGAGATAAAATTATGGTGTTGAATTGATTTATAATCAATAAAATTATTGCGATACTAATCCATTAGGCAGAGTTATTCTTGAGTTGTTTATTCTAAAAAAAAAAAGTTACTTTATTAAATAAAAACTAATAATAAAAAATAATATCACCAACAACACGACTCGTCTCACGTTTTATTTCCGCACAACGATAATTTATCCTCCACTAAGCCATCAAAGACATTTTTCTAGGGGTGAACATGTATTGGGATGGAATGATTTTCAACCCAACCCAAATTTTGGGTTGGTCAATACTTCAACCCAACCCTTTATTTTCGGGTTGAGTTGAGTTATCGGGTTCATAGATTAACATTTAACTTCCATTTTTCAATTCCTAAAAACGTAAAATGGACATTAATATAAGTAGATTCTTATTGCAAATGCGAAACTCAAGTTTACCTAACTTTGAAATCCCAGGTTGAAAGTTTAAAACAAATATATATAATAATAATAATAAAATAAATATTGATATGCATATAATATAAATAATTAAATATTATAATAATTATGTTATAGGTAAAAAAATATATTTTTTAAACTAAATGATAAATTCGGGTTGGTCGGGTTTGACCCAACTCAACCCATGAAAGGTTTAGGATTTTGAACCAAACTCAACCTATTTATGTATTCAATCCAACCAAACCCAACCCGTCAAATTGGGTTGGGTTGGTTCTGGTTTTTTGGGTTATCTAGTTTTTGTGCACCCCTACATTCTTCGTACTAAATTTCCAAAAAGCCCTCCATCCAACACCAAATTTCCATTCTCATGCCAACCGACCCATTTATAAACCGAAACAGCCACAGAATTGTACTCACAGCAAAAAAAACCACCATTTCCAAGACCCAACAAAACCCTAAAAACTTCGATGGACGAAGAACAGGGTTCGAAGAAAAGCAAGAGCCATGGAAATACCGCTACTACGAGGTGGGCCATTTTCAAGCGATCTCTGAGGAGAGAATCGCGCAAGATGAAGCTATTGGGCTCGGCTTTCTCCTGGAAGCGGCTGACCCATCTGCAGATTTCTTTTAGGGATAATTTGCTTTTCAAGATTGTTTCTATGTTTGAAGCTGTAGTTCTTGTTCTTAGGCTCTGTTTCTTCTTGCTCTGTTTTGGATGTCACTTTTGAATTCCGATTCTGCTCGTTTCTCAAATTCTTTGTTCATAGTTCTCGGTGTTTCAGTTTTTTTTAATCGATCTGTAAAATCTGGGATCATTAGAAATAACTGTTTGTTTTTTGTTTTTTGAAATTTAAGGTTATATTTATTCAAATTCTCAGCACATGTTTAATTTTGGAGTGGTAACTAAGGGTCCGTTTGATAACCATTTCAATTTTTACTTTTTGTTTCTAGTTTTTTATTTTTTGTTTTTGATTTTTTGTTTTGAAAAATAAAAACAGTATATGTTTAATAATTCATTTCAATTTTTGTTTTTAGTTTTACATGTTTGATAACTGTTCTTTGTTTTCAGATTTCATATTTTACACAACTTTTTTACTATTTATTCTTGATTTTCTTATACTTTTTTAAAAAAATAAAAACAAGACCTTCTTTTTAAAAGTTAATTTTTTTAGTTTTTATAATTCTTTTAATATTTTAAAAATATTTTAATAAAAATAAAATTCAAACGAACCTGTTTTAAAAATATTAAAATAAAAAATAAAAAATAAAAAATGAAATAGTTATCAAACTAGGCCTAAAAAAAAAAAAGTTGGTTTTGGATTTTTATGATGAAATTTTGTGGTGGGGATGAACTTGGTCGTATTTGAGCTCTGAAATTCTAGATGAATGAACTTTTGAGCTTGATGGGTGTATAAGATGTTGGGTGCAAAACACGTGCCTACTGTGAAACTCTTCTAGCTCGTTCGGTGGATGAACGAAAACAGAGCTGAGTACACGCTCAATCCCAAGGTCTCTCAGAAATCAAACAAGGCCGAACACAAAGAAGAAGATGAAGGAAGAAACCGATCTTCTCAACACACAACAACGCGGAAACAAAATCGCAAAACAAGCTTGAGGGAGAAGAAGGAACACCAACGATTTAAGTGGTTCAGTCGTTAGACCTAATCCACTGAGGAACAGAATCAGAGAGCTTTTCTTTCAACTTTCAAAGGAAAAATTACAGGTATTTTTCTTCTCTTTTTGCTTCTGATTTTTCTATATTTTTCTTTCTGATACAAGCTGATGAATTTATAGAGAAATAAAAGAAGTTACATTTCAACCGTCTAACTAACTCCTAACAACCTAGTTTGACATAAGAAATGGTTGATTGGTTCATTTTAGTGAAGAAAGCTCAGCAGGGGAACGGGTTACCAGATTGTCGTCGGGGATTTGGGTTTTCCGATAGAGGCGCGGCGGCGGAGTCTTCTTCACCGGCGAGGAAAAGTCAGTAATGACTCGGGTCTCGGCACCGATATTTTTGGTACTTTATGGCAATGGAGACTTTGAATCTGATTCGATTTCTTTTCTTTTCTTGTAATTTTATAACTAGATAGAATGTTTAAATTCTTAAAAAAAAAAAAAAAGAATGTTTTTTTTTTAGAATACAAAAAATAAAAAAAGAATGTTTAAATTGATTTTCTAATCTATAAAGATTTCATTGCAGATTAATATCAGTTTAAATTATAAGTTTTAGTTAGAAGAGTTCATTGACATTGGTGTCAACGCCAACAAATTCGAATCCAACAAAAGAAAATTATAAATTTGGTGTTAGTGTTGTATATTTACTATTTATTGATATATCATTGAATTAATTGGTGGCGCGATTGATTATTTAATTTGATGTTAATTTATTTTTAATTCATAGTCACGATACTATATTATTGCTCTTATTGGAATATTAATATAAAATATTTGAATTCATAACCTATATTTGTCATTGTGTATATTTTGATTTCAAAAAACTATTGCTCAAATTTTGTTTTTTAAAGAACTATGACTGAGTTAGTAGTATCTATAATTTGATAAACCTAGAATAATATAGGGCATGTTTGCCCCATCGACAAATCGTGGAGTTGGTTTGACTTGGCTTCTATTTCATGTTTGCTCCATGAACTTCCATAAGTCCATCCAACCCCATGTGTGGATCCCATATTTTTATTTAAATATTAAAATATTAAAAAATTACTCAATATTTATTTTTTTATTTAAATAAAAACTTCAACAATTCACTTCCCATCGCATCAAACATAACTTTATTGTTAAAAAACTATTAAATATTCATTTTTTTATTTAAATAAAAACTCCAACCATTCTCTTTCCATCACATCAAACATAACTTTATCTTTTCTTTCCTTCTCCCAAACATAAACTTATTTCACTTATCTTCTCTTCCCATCCCAACTCAACCCAGCCAAACCCAACCTCTCAAAGCCAAACATGCCCATAATTTGTGCCGTTTGTAATGATCGACAAATTAATTGTGTGGATGTAATTACATATATAAATAAAAATTATATGTCATTCAATATAGTATTTCATTTAAAATAAATAATTTTTTTGCTCAATAAATGACTTAACTTATTTTATTATTAATACATAAATAACTAATTTATTGCAAATAATTATGAACATGAACAATTAATTAGTTTTGATCCGACTAGCTTTATCCAATTAATTAGCTCTATCCAATTAATTAGTTTTGATCCGATTAGTTTTTTACCAACATAAACAGTTGTTCAACGATATTTGTGTATACCTAATAACCAAAAGATCATAGGTTCGAGTCCTCCACCCCAACTAATATATATATCTTTTTTTTTATAATACCCCAAATGATATAATATCAAATATATATATATATATATATATTAGACATAGGATACAATATAGAGGGACCGAATAATTATGCATATTAAATTAACTTAATAGTTTATAACTTATTTCCGTTAATCAAATTTAGCTCTAAATCTTTTAAATGTCTCTTTTAATTCCTAATTTACTATATATTTATTTACATTTAGATTGTAAATTATTAGAATTATTTTATTTTGATTCTTAAAATTATAAAATATAATTTTGGGATAAATATCTTTTTAGCCTTTGAAATAATGAAATGTAGTATAGTTTCGATTTCTCTTTATATTTCAAATCCAAATTAATCGGTGGTATTAAATTGAATAAATCATTACCAACTTTTTCACTATACTAACAAATTAATACTTAATTAGTAACCATGGATTTACTAATTCCAATATCTATCAAACTTAAAATATTATTTTAATAGTTTTTAAATTTTTAAATGTTTAATTTTAATTGATAGACTTTCATATCTATTCAATTCTAGTCCCTAATATTTCATGTTTATATAATTTTAGTCTTTAAATTTTGATTCTTAACTAAAATTAAATTTTAAAATTCTAAAGACCAAAATAAAATAAAGATAAAATTCGGTTGAAAATGATATTTTAACCTGATCAAATCAAAATAACTAATTACATTTTCGTAAATAGCGCTCCAAACGTTCCAAAATCTGGACTATATATATTCCTCAGTTTTGAATTGATATTCAATTGTGTTTCTTCCACCTCTGCTTGGTAATTGCAGAGATTTTCTCCTGGAAATCTCAGTTCATCGACGATCCGCCATTGCCGATTCTCAGCTCCATTGTTATCAACACCTTCCTCCGGCCACTATGCAGGCAGTTCAATCCCCCACTCTCAAGCCCTCTCCATTGGAGCCATTACGCCACCGCAAGTTCTCCCCATTTCTCGTCGCCGCCGCCGCTCCTCCGAAATCGAGGCAACTCTCTTTCTTCTCGGAATCCACAGCTTCTTCTGTCTCTGCGCCGAAGCGGGAGAAGAACCCTAAGAAGCGTGTGGTGATTACTGGAATGGGGCTTGTTTCCGTCTTCGGAAACGACGTCGATGCTTACTACGACAAGCTGCTTTCCGGTGAGAGTGGTATCACTCTCATCGATCGCTTTGATGCTTCCAAGTTTCCTACTCGATTCGGCGGCCAGATTCGGGGATTCGATTCCGAGGGCTACATTGACGGCAAGAATGACCGGCGGCTTGATGATTGTATTAGGTATTGCATTGTTGCTGGTAAGAAGGCTCTCGAGGATGCTGAACTCGGCGGAGATAAGCGATCTAAGGTCATTTCCTTTTGCCTTTTCTTTTGAATGTGAACTGTTTATCTAAAATATGTGTTGTGTCTTGATTGCATTTCGTGCTTTTCTTTTGTTTCTGGTAAGCTTGATTATCTTTGATTGAATATGTTAACGTCGAAACGTTCTAGAATGCATTTCGTGCTTTTCCCTTTGGGTGTGAACGCGGTTTATCTAAAATATGTGTGTTATGAAAGCAACAATCAACAAACAATCGAAGAATAAAAGACATAATCGTAAAAGAGAAGAACACTTAGTTTACATGGTTCACTAACCGTGTGTTAGCTACTCTACAGGCAGACACTAGATCCTCAATTCTATTGTTTTTTCCCCTGTTGTACAATTAACAAGTATGGCTTTACTTTTATTTTTACTACAGATCGACAAGGAGCGTGCGGGTGTGCTCGTTGGAACGGGGATGGGTGGGATTACCGCCTTTTACGATGGTGTTCATGCTTTGATAGAGAAAGGTCACAAGAAGATAACCCCTTTTTTGATTCCTTATATCATACCAAATATGGGGTCTGCCTTACTTGCCATTGATACTGGTTTCATGGGTCCAAGTTATTTGATATCTACTGCTTGTGCCACCTCTAATTATTGCTTCTGTGCTGCTGCGAATCATATCCGTAGCGGAGAGGCGGATTTGATGCTTGCTGGTGGAACTGAAGCTGCTATCACGCCTCTTGGACTCGGGGGCTTGGTTGCTTGTAGGGCCCTATCTCAGAGAAATGATGATCCTAAAACTGCTTCAAGGCCATGGAACAAAGATCGTGATGGCTTTGTTTTGGGAGAAGGTGCTGGCATACTGGTAAGCTTTGTTATTTTCACTGGACTCAACAAATTAAATTGGTTAGAATTGCTTTTGTTTTGCTGTTGTCGATCATGGATTGTCATCTCTTAATCGCCAATTGTGTGTCCATGACCAAGAGGTCATGGGTTCAAATCCCCCACCCTCAACAGTTGCATAACTAAAAAGTATTGTCATCTGATAATCAATTTAAGGTTTGGTTTTAGGCAAGGGAGTGAAGTTTCCATGGAGTGTACCTTCATTAGGATATTTGTTCCTTCCAAGTTGAGATGATGATAGGTTTTTGTTTTGTTTTGTTTATTGATTTTCTATTTTATCCTGCTTTTACTTTGGCTTATGCATACAATAAACAAGATAAAGATTCATTTCCTCATGTTGAATTTTGTTGGAGATACTCATCTTGTGGCAATTGTCCCACATTGGAAATGTGAGGATTTTACAACTCATTTATAAGAGATATGGAATACTCCCCTTATTTTTTAGGGAAGTAATCCATATCTCTTTTATATTGATGTTGGACTCTCCCACTTTCTAATGTGGGACATTTGTGAGATCCTCCTAACATGCCCCCTCAAGATGGTGCCTCTTTTGGGCTCACCAATCTTGAATCGAATCTCAATTTCATTTTATTGGACCGAATACCCGTTTGGGCTTTATGGGCTCTGATACCATGATAGAGAATATGGGGTTCCACCTCAAAACCAATTGGCAATGAGGTGAGTATTCCATATCTCTTATAAATGAGTTGTAGAATCCTCATCTTTCTAATGTGGGACAATTGCCACAAGATGTGTATCTCCAACAAATTTTACTCTGTGTTTGGCCTCATTCCAAATCTGTCTGAAGATGACTCCAGTTGTGGTATTTACCTGACAGGTAATGGAGAGTTTGGAGCATGCAATGAAACGAGGTGCACCGATTCTCGCTGAATACTTGGGAGGGGCCGTTAAGTGTGATGCTTATCACATCACGGATCCTAGAGCAGATGGACTCGTTGTCTCTTCATGCATCTCGAGCAGCCTTAAAGATGCAGGTGTATCGCCCGAGGAGGTAACTCAATATAATCATTTTATTTTGTTTCTTGGTGTGGTTTCTAAGGATAAGGCTCAAAGATCAAACCCCCCATTATGGGACAAGCCTATGTTTGACCTTAATGCTGTTAGAAATTATAATAGTTTCGAAGTTTGCATTGATAATGTAAGATGCTGCATGGTACGCAAGTCCATTTGGCCTGTTAACTTAATAAAGCTTCTGCCACATTTTGTGTACCTCATGCGCAACTAATCCTACTTCTATTAATATGCTTATTTAATTATACTTTTCCAAAGAAAAATACATTTCATCTTGTTTTTCATGTTGAATATCTTGGTAAAGTTAATATGTGATTCTCTCCAATCCAAGATATGCATTTTACCTGGTAGATTATAGGCAGTATTTGTAGTTGTAACAAATGTTGCGTGACACTAAACAGCTTAGTTGTGTTCATGGTCCTAATACTGGTTCGGGAACTTTAAGCAATTACTATACAATTCCAACTATATAACCCAATACTCTTTTTCTTTTTGACTTTTTTTTTTTGTTGTTGTAGAACTTGGAAAGACTGTCAATTATAAATGTTAGGTTGTCACTGTTTATGAGGGGGAAACTAAATTGGCCTTTTCTTTCTTCTTTTTTCTTTTTTCATTAAAATTTACAGGTTAACTACATTAATGCACATGCAACCTCAACCCGTGCGGGTGACATAGCTGAGATCAATGCCATCAAGAAGGTGTTTAAAAATAAATCAGAGATCAAAATCAATGCAACTAAGGCAATGTCTCTTTTCCTTTCATTTTCCCTCCCTCCCCACTCACATAGAAAGGTGAGGCCCGACAACTTTTATAAAATAGGTGGACTACGTCTTTCCTTGTTAATTAATTTTAAAAATGAACTTGTTAGGACTCTAACTGGAATCTCTGACTCGTATTTCGCAAAATGATCACAGTGACGGTAGATTGATAATAAACGATAATGAAGGTAATACAACACACTAACCACCATTTGACAGGGTAGAACCTTCCTAATTCCAAACAAGGTATTTCTACATACAACCCACTTTTCAATATACGTGCTTTGGAGATCCCAAGTTTGAAACTCACAAGTGAGCTTAATTTTAAAGAATTCGTTGTCCCGTGTGATATAGTGAAGCAAAGTTCCGATTTAAGATTGGTCAATCTAGAAAAGCATCATCTTGAAGGGGCATGTTGTCCATCTTGGTGATTCCACATTGAAAAGATGACAAGGCCTCATAGCCTTTATAATACATAAGATTGATTGATTATTCATCTTATTAGATATTGATTTTGAAACGATTGTCATTACTTTTCAGTCTATGATAGGGCATTGCCTTGGTGCTTGTGGAGGTTTGGAAGCCATTGCCACTGTGAAAGCAATTGAAACAGGATGGTTGCATCCCACCATCAATCAATTTGTAAGTTTCCTTGAAATGTTTCTTTCTGATCTGTACATGCATGTTCGCACACTATTCTTTAATACACACCATCCATAAAACTGAAAAGACTTAATATTTTAGCGGAGGTTCATTAATTCACATGGCTTTACCGAAAGAACTAGTTTCAGATTATGTGATAATTCACATTTGCTTTACGGGAAGAACTAATTTTAAGCCCCGTTTGATAACCATTTTGTTTTTGGTTTTTAAAATTTTAGCCTACAACAACTTCCTTGTCACATTTTTTTTTTTCTTACTTACATATCTATATCTTTCCTATCTTTTTAGAAGCCAAACAAAAATTTGGAAAAAAAAAAAAATACCTTACAAAAGTTTGATTAAAAATAAGTTTAAATTTGAAAAACCAAAAACAAAAAAATAAATGGTTATCAAAAAGGGCTTTGATGGTTATTTTTCACATATTCAGAGCTCCTGTCTTGCACATATAATTTGCTTCATTTACGTATCAACACAGCACAATACTGACATAAGTTGAAATAGATGAATATTATTATATTATCATCATCATCTTTTCTCCCTTTGCTTCGACGGTAGAACACAGAGCCTTCAGTTGATTTTGACACAGTTGCAAATGTGAAGCAGCAGCACGAAGTCAATGTGGGTAAGTTACAACGTTTGATGACCATTTGATTTTTAGTTTTAAAAAATTAAACTTCAAATAGTTCTAAAAAAAAAAAAAAGTTAGAGGCTTTAGTTTATAGTTTTAAATTTTTGAAAATTAAGAATATTTTATTTCAATGCTGATTATTGTTGGGATCACACAATTGTCCTTTTCCCACGTTAGAAAAATGGAGAGTCCCACCCGTATTTATAAGAGATATGAGTTAGCTTCTTCATAGCCAGTTGATTTTGAGGTGGAACCTCATATTTTCAATATGGTATCAGAGTCCACAAAGTCCAAAAGGATATCGGTTCAATAAAAATGAAATTGAGATCCGTTTCAAGTTATTAAGTCCAAAAGAGCCATATTCTCTAATAATTATCATCTTTCTTAAAAGTATTCTTTTTAGTTTCCGAAACAAGAGATTTTTGGAAACAAGTATAAAAGTAGATAAGAAAAACAAGAAAATCCTTGATAAAACTGTAAGAATAAAAAATAAAAAGTAAAACTCTCCATGTATAGGGGAACCCTACAATTTGATGATGTGATATCATTTGTGTCATAAAAATTGTTTTACATTTTAATAATTATCATTTATGAAATGAATTTTTGTGGGTTTCAATAAAGTCACATCATCAAATTGTAGGGCTTCCATACACATCCAGATTTACTAAAAAATAAATAGGAAAATTTATTTACATATTTTCAAGTGCTTTAAATCCGTAGGTATCTCACTTGAGTAACTATATTTTACAATTGTATTCAGCTATCTCAAATTCAATCGGATTTGGTGGACACAACTCAGTCGTGGCATTTTCGGCATTCAAACATTGAGCGTGTTAGGCCAAATATAATTATTCTATGAGGGTTGGGTGGGCAACTATATATTAACAATAATTATTGTACCAAAAAGTTAACCACAATAAATTATTAAAGTTTCAATTACTACTAATATTATTAAAAAATTAGTATCTAAAATGTATACTTATGTCAAACTTAAAAAGGTTAAAATCCATCTTTAAAGTGTATTATATATTCCTCCTCAAGTTTTGTTGGATGAAAAGGTTAAAATTTTGAGATGGAAAAAGTTAAAATTCTGTTTCTATAATATCTTATATTTTCAGTTGTGTTTGTAAAAGTCAATTTTTACAAATATCTTCTTATTTTTGTTTAATTAACACTGACACAACCAAAATTGAGGAGTAGAAAATCAGTAAAAAATCGATAACTAAGAGTCTAGTTAGACCAAACATCTAGACTATTCTCATAGATAATCGATGAAAAAATAAATATTGTTTTTTTTTTTTTTTTAATTCAACAATATTTATGATTCGAATTCCTAATTTAATGGTTACTATTTGATAGTGTTCATAATTTATTGTTGAAGTAAAGAGGCTATCCATAATTTGTTATTTAGTTCTAAATTTTTTAAATGAATAGGGGGCGGAACAATTATGAATAATAAATTAACTTAATGATCCATAAGGTTTGACAGAAATAGTAGATTTACGACCTACAAATTTAGATTGTTTCAATAAATCTTCTCAACTTAATTTAACTACATCTATATAGAAGAATACACTACGCATCTAAAATTGAGGAGTAGAAAATCAACAACGTGTGACAACGTGAGCTAATAGACGATTCAATCATTATATTGAGACAATCGATAAAAAAACGGATAATCTATGAATATAGTTAAACCAAACATCTTGACTATTTCCATAGAAAATCATGCAATAGAAAAATTTAATAAATATTATTTTTTTAATTCAATAATATTTATGGCTTAAACCTCTAATTAAATGATTACTATTGGATACGGTTCATAATTAATTATTAAAGTCAAGAGGCTATCCATAATTACTTTATTTAGTTCTATTTTTTTTTTTTTGAGAAATTTAGTTCTAAATTTTTTAAATGAATAGGGGCGGAACAATTATGAATAATAAATTAAGAGTTAACCTATGAAAATCTAGATCAACTTACATGCATCTTAATTAATGGGAGTAACTTATATCTCTTATAAATATGTTAAATACTCTCCATCTTTCCAATATAAACCAAATGTTGCCACAATGTAATTATCTTAAATATTGAATATATATATTTTATAACATTTTTTTATTATTAGGCCAATCTGATTCACCCCCCATGATTATTGACTTTAAAAAAAAAAAAAAAATTAAAGTTCATAAACTATTTAAATTATTTTATTTTTGTTCTTAAAATTAAAAAATAATAATAAGAATTTTAAAAAAAAAATACAAAAGAGAAATGATAAAATTAACCACCGATTTGGTGGTCATTAACACATTCAATCGACTGAATTCTAAGAAAATTATTTTTAGAGTTTAAATAACTAACAATTTAAGCATAAAAAGTGACTAATAATTTATACCAAAAATGTTGACTAAAATATATTATTATATTTTTAAATGACTCAAATTCTCAACTATATATAATCCTCTGTTTTTGAAATTTATAGCAGCAGAGATTTTATGTCCTGCAAATGTTAGTTCTTCGTTGATCCGCCATAGCCGATTCTCCAAATCGCCATTTTCGATCGCCGGCTACAATGCAGGCGGTTCAATCCCCCACGCTCAAGTCCTCTCCATTGCTCGTCGCCGCCGCTCCTCATAAACTCCGGCGAGTTTCTTTCATCTCTGCATCTGCGCCGAAGCGGGAGAAGAACCCTAAGAAGCGTGTGGTGATTACTGGAATGGGGCTTGCTTCCGTCTTCGGAAACGACGTCGATGCTTACTACGACAAGCTTCTTTCTGGTGAGAGCGGTATCGGTCTCATCGATCGGTTTGATGTCTCCAAGTTTCCTACCCGATTCGGTGGCCAGATCCGGGGATTCGATTCCGAGGGCTACATCGACGACAAGAATGATCGGCGGCTCGATGATTGTCTTCGGTATTGCATTGTTGCTGGTAAGAAGGCTCTTGAGGATGCTGACCTCGGTGGAGATAAGCTCTCTAAGGTCATTTCCTTTTGCCTTTTCTTTTGGATGTGAACTGTTTATCTAAAATATCAGTTATGTAATCGGAAGGAACAACAATCAAGATAAAATAGAAAGAAAAACGTTAGAAAAAACATGATGATGTAAGTGGTTCGGTGTGTTGACAGAGGAAAGAATGGTTTTATTAATCTTGGAGATATTGAATACAAATGTCGATCAAATGAGACTAGGAATTTAAGAGATTTTATATAGACAAACCCATATACATATAAAAGTCTAAATCGAAAACATAAACTCAATTTCATATTTCGTCTAGGTCTCATAGCCATGCTCTCAAGCCCCCACCGGGGCGTCACCCCTGGACCCCAACTCGCTCATTGGGCAGCCAGACCCCCAAGATAAACAATATCTGTGTGTTTCTGTTTGTTGTTGTGGAAGTCTGCATGATTACGTTTCGTAGTTTTTGTTTGTTTCTGGTCGATTTGCTGAATTATTCATGAATCTTTCATTCGGAAGTTGTTTGCAAAGTCATGAAGTGTTTTTGCCTTTTCATTTGAACTATATGCGCGGATAGAAATTGGATCATTCACGAATAAACGGACACCCGCACTAGAACCCGAACGATGTATTGAAATATTGAAACAAAATAGGATAAAAAGATTTCAAACTAACAAGTATTTGATTACTTGAACTTCCCAATCTTGAGAATACTCTATCAAGCCTAGTACCAAAATGACTACAATATTCTTGATGCCTTCTTCAATGCCTCCTCCTCTATTTATAGCAACAAGCCTAACAAACTATTAATCTAATTACGAATATAGCCCTAATATAATATGGATCCTATCATAAACATCCTCTCATGCTCTTCATCAAGTCTGAGTATGGAACTGAAGTAATTGTTGTGGAACTGCGTCTAAATGATTTAGTTTACTCTCCTTTCACTAGGGAAGACTTCCATTTGATTTTTCTTAATACTTGTTTGTTCCTCAAGTCTTGTACAATCAATGAATAAGGTTTTATCTTTTATATAGATCGACAAGACGCGTGCTGGCGTGCTTGCTGGAACAGGGCTTGGGGGTGCTCAAGTCCTTTCTGATGGTATTAGGACTTTGATAGAGAAAGGTCCCCGGAAGTTAATTCCTTTTTTTGTTCCTTATATCCTTACTAATATGGGATCTGCCTTACTTGCCATTGATATTGGTTTCATGGGTCCTAATTATTCTATATCAACTGCTTGTGCCACCTCGAATCATTGCTTCTATGCGGCTGCAAATCACATCCGTCAAGGAGATGCTGATCTGATGCTTGCTGGTGGAACTGAAGCTGCTATTATACCTATGGGAATAGGGGGTTTCGTTGCTTGTAAGGCTCTATCTCAGAGAAACGATGATCCCAGCTGCTTCGAGGCCATGGGACAAAGATCGAGATGGTTTTGTTATGGGAGAAGGTTCTGGCATACTGGTAAGCTTTAACATATATCTTGATGAGCATGGAAAATGGACATGTTAGCCGTTAGGTGCTTTGTTATTTTTACTGAACTAAGCTAAATCAATTAGTCACAATTGCTTTTGTCTAGCTATTGTTGATCATCAATTTAAGGTTTGGTTTAGTCTCTAAGGGATGACGCAGTGGTCTAATGCTTTGACTTTGAAAGTATGTTCTCTTTAAGGTCCCAGGTTCGATACTCATGCCTGGTTACCCTGAGTATAGTGGAGCAAAATTTCGATTTCCTGGTTCCAAAAACTGAAGTTTCCATGGAGTTTATTTGGATATTTGTTCCTTCCATTAGGATGATGGTACTTGGGCTATTTTGTATACAACAAACAAGTTAAAGATTCATATTCCACATGTTGAATTTCACTATGTGTTTGACCTAATTCCAAATCTGTCTGAAGATGACTCCAGTTGTGGCATTTACCTGACAGGTAATGGAGAGTTTGGAGCATGCGATGAAACGAGGTGCACCGATTCTTGCTGAATACTTGGGAGGGTCCGTTAACTGTGATGCTTATCACATCACGGATCCTAAAGCAGATGGACTTGCTTCATGCATCTTGAACTGCCTCGAAGATGCAGGCGTATCGCCAAAGGAGGTAACTCAATCCGATCTGTATATTCTGTTTCTTGGTATTGTTTCTGACAACAATGCTCAAAGATTAAAGCCCCATTAGCAAGTCAATTTCTGACGTTAATGCTGCTATAATAGGTACTATGTTTGCATATAATGTCCAGAGAAAAATGCTACATGGTACACAAGTACTTTTGCGGAATATTGCATGTTGGTTGGTCTTTTACTTGTTGTACTTGAACAAAAAAAATGCATTTCATCTGGTTTTTCTTGTCGAATGTCTTGGTAAAGTTGAAATGTGATTGTCTCCCATCCAAGATTTGCATTTTATCGGGTAGAATATGGTTAGTATACGTATTCATGGGCCTAATACTGGTTTGGGAACTCCAAGCAATTCCTATCCGAGCAAAACTTAGGTACTTGTTGGTTAGTATGGTGTCCATACTTACCAACACATGAGCCACATATTTTTGTTTTTTTATCTTTAAAGATGTTAAATAAATCTTCTCATCAAACATTTTTTTTCTATTAATCAAACTACATAACACGTTACTCATTTCCTTTTTTTCGTAATTTGTATTCTCATTAGTGTTGAAGCCGATCTGGATTGGGGGAATATGATAATACGAACAAATGTTATAGTAATATTGGTGAAT
>JBBMEF010000004.1:5434865-5502279 GCA_037832685.1 Sicyos baderoa
TCAGAACAATAATTGCATCATACCGTATATTATATAAGTTGAATTATACCGTCTACATTATATGTATGTAGAATAAACTGAACATTCAAATATAATAGGGTAAACGATTCAACATGTGAAGTATTATATTAAAGTACTGATGTATATATGTTTAATCAAAAAAAATGTTAAAGGAAACAAAATAATGGTTTGAAACTATGGTACAAAAGTGTATAATTCAGTAAGACAGAACAATAGAAAAAATAAATAGGTATCTATTTAAAAAAAAAACTGGATGAAGTCTTCAAAAAATGGTTTGGAAACGAAGTATGACTATGGAAACAAAACAAGGGAGATTGAAAATGAAGAAAAGGAAACGAAAAAAAAAAAAAAAAAACGTAAAAGACATATTTAATACATTCCAAAATTGGAGGAGAATCAAATCCGTTAAGGAAATGTTGACTACAAATTAAGGGATGTGTAATATTTATAAAAAAAGAAATAAAATACGGTATTTAATGTAGGAGAGGGCAAAAATGTACTTTACTAAAAAACGAAAATGTTAAAAAAAAAGAAATAAATGAATTTGCAAAATTTCATTGATTTTGCCTACAATTGTAATTATTTAGTTAGAATGGTCTATTCCATACAATTCCCCTAAAATTTATAGGTTAACTACATTAATGCACATGCAACATCCACCCTTGTGGGTGACTTAGCTGAGATCACTGCCATCAAGAAGGTGTTTAAGAATACATCAGAGATCAAAATCAGTGCAACTAAGGCAATGCTTCTTCTCCCTCCCTCCCTCCCTCCCCACTATATGTGCCACTGTTTACATGGTTGTTTTTCCCCGAGGGGCAGCACAATGGTTGAGGTTACGGACTCCAAGACATGCTTCTTTGAGAGATCTCTGGTTCGACGTTATTAGGGAGTGCTTAAACTAGAATATCCTTCGAAATATCTCTGTGCCACACTCTAGGAATGGGTCAGTGGTGCCTTGGGTATAGGGAAGTGTAGCTCTGATTTTCCGGTTTTCAAAAAAATGTTTACATGGTTGCATTGTAGTTTTCTTGAGTGATATACTGGTTTGCTAATGCTTTTTTCTGATTGACATTACTTTTCAGTCTATGATAGGGCACTGCCTTGGTGCTGCTGGAGGTTTGGAAGCCATTGCCACTTTGAAAGCAATTGAAACAGGATGGTTGCATCCCACCATTAATCAATTTGTAAGTTTCCTTTTCCCTTTTAACAATCTGGTTTCTGATAATGTCAGGTTAACCGTTGAATGTAGAGCAAGAAGTTTATCGCAATTAGAATTGTTTGACAGTCTTTAATTTTTGATCTTTACATGCATTTTCAATCACTATTTTCTAGACCATATCCACAAAGCTGATAAGAATTAATATTGAGTAAAATATCATTTTAGTCCATGTACTGTTAGCTTTATTCTATTTTAATCATTGAACTTTCAAAAGTCTAATTTCAATTTCTAAACTTTGAAATTTGTTCCATTTTAGTCCATAAATTTTCAAAAAAATCAATTTTAATTCTTCTACTTAAAAAAACATTAATCCCTATAGTAAATTTGAAGTTAATATAATCAAATGATTCAACGATGTTAATAATTTTAATACAATAAAAAATAACGTAAACATATTTCTAAAATTTATAGAGAAATATGATAATTATTTTAAGGAAAAGTAAACATTTTTTTTTAACTTTACAAACTAAAATGGAACGAATCTTAAAATTTAAAATTGGGCTTTTAAAAGTTTGGAGACTAAAACAAAACCAATCTCAAAGTTTAGAGACTAAAATAGAATAAAACTCAAAATTCAAGAACGAAAATAATATTTTAGATGGGCGGGTAGGGTGGGGATAGTTCATTTATCTTTGCATATCCTGATGGTTTGGTGATTTTAGAGCCCAATCTATTTCTTCCTCCTATTATTCATAGGAACATATCATGAAAATGAAAAAACTGAAGGATTATTTTTTACATATATATAAATATATATATATATATATATTTTTTTTTTTTTACATACATATACATACATATATATAGCTATTGTTCACCTCCTAATATTATAAAATAGATGAGATATTTCGTTCATTTTTAATTAAATTTGAGATGAAACTTTATCTTAATCTAACTTGATATTAGAGTTTATAGAGTTCAATATATATATATAAAAAAAAAGGTTAAATTTAATTCAAGAATGACGATCCTATTGAATTTCTCATGTTGGAAACTTGTAACGACTTTTTAGTATTTATAAGATATAAGATAAATGAGTTACCGATCTACTGTTTGAGATAGAACTCATACTAATCTAATAGCTCTAAAACTTCATTCTCGTTGGATTTGTGCATATAATTTGCTTCATTTACATATCAGCACAATACTTGCATAAATTGGGGTTAAAAAAAAAAAAAAAAAAAAAAAAAGAAACTGGCTAAATTGGAATAGATGAATATTATCATTATATTTTCTCCATTTGATGGTAGAACCCAGAGCCTTCAGTTGATTTTGATACGGTCGCAAATGTAAAGCAGAAACATGAAGTGAATGTTGGTAAGTTATGCCTCATTCTATTTTTAGTTTTTAGTTTATAGAAATTTCAATTTATTTTTTTAAACGAAATCAAATGGTTATTAGACATAATCTTGTTTACATATTTATGACTACTTTAAATCTTTATACATGTCAATTTAGTAACCAAATTTTAGAATTCTCTATATTCAGCTATCTCAAATTCATTCGGATTTGGTGGACATAACTCAGTAGTGGCATTCACGGCATTCAAACCTTGAGCGTTTTAAGCCTATATACTAGGGACGTTTAAGCAAATATAATTCTACTGATGATCTGGTGGGTAACCAAAATAATTATTGTCCAAAAAAGATATGCAATAATCAAAGTAATCTCCTTCAAAATAAAATAAAATAATGTGATATCACACACAAAATATATGTTTATTCGAACCTATAACTTCATAGTTATTAGGTTGTAGAAGAAGTCAGTAGAGCTATGTTACTTTTGGCAATATTATTTTGTATTAATACTAATATAGTATTATATATTATTAATATTTATGACTATGATTGTTATTTTTTTTAAAAGTGACCATATTTATAATTATTTTTTAAATATGACTATATGTTTTTCATTTTTTAAGTCAATATTTTGATGGGAGTGATTATGAAATTATTAAACCTTTCACTTTTTAACCCATAATCTTTTGATCAATTATCAAAGCATTTTTATATCTAATAATTCATAATGATTAACTTTTTTAGTTAAACAATTTTATGGCAGGAGAGTTTATATCTAATGTATATATATATTAAATCAAGAGTGAAGAATTTTAAAGTCATCCGAGTTCAACTCATTTTAGTGATTTTTCTCAAAAAAAAAAAAAAAAAAAAAAAAAAAAAAAAAAAACTCATTTTAGTGAACTTATAGTTTTAAGAGTATGTCACAAAAAATCTTCTAATTAAGAGAGTTTTTTAAAAAGTAGTAGATTTTTTTGTGGCACACCAGGGACGTGCATGAGAATTTTACTCTAATTTTAAGCATTTTTTTTAGAATAAGTCGAGGGAGGAGGATAGATGACAAAAATTGTATATAAAGAATAGTATTATTTTCAAATAAATAAGAGTGAACGACTACTATAACCATAGCATTGAATTGAATTTTCACCAATAATGAAAGAGAAATATTTACATCATGCTCGGGGATCATATATAAAATAATGTTCACATATGTGGCCCAATACAACCACAATCTATTTAATTTTAAATTTAAAAGATAAAAAAGTAAAGTAAATTAAAATAGGTTGCAACCATATTGAGCCACATAACTAGACATTATGTTATATATGATACCCGAGCATGACGTAAATATTTCTGATAGAGGGTCTTTCCTGGCACACACTTGTACCTATCTAAGTCATCAACATTCAATTTTTGCGAAGTTGGGCGTGACTTGGGAAGAAAGGCGTAGATTACGAGAAAGCCTCTTTGAATGATTTAATTTAATTTACCCAAACAAATCTTAGCTCCGATTCTCCCAAAATTCTCCTTTTCCCTCTAAAATCCACATTTCAATCTCCGCCATTGCCGTTTCACACCGCCGACCACCATGCAGGCCGTTCACTCCCCCACTCTCCGGCCATCTCCATTGGAGCCACTGCGCCGCCGCAGCTCCTCCCCCTTCCTCGCCGCCGCCGCTCCTCCTAAATCCAGGCGAGTCTCCTTCATCTCTGCATCTGCAGCTTCCACTGCCTCTGCGCCGAAGCGTGAGACGGATCCTAAGAAGCGTGTGGTGATCACTGGAATGGGCCTTGTGTCCGTCTTCGGAAACGACGTCGATGCTTACTATGACAAGCTGCTTTCCGGTGAGAGTGGTATTAGTCTCATCGATCGCTTCGATGCTTCCAAGTTTCCTACTCGATTCGGCGGCCAGATCCGGGGATTCGATTCCGAGGGCTACATTGACGGCAAGAATGACCGGCGCCTTGATAATTGTCTTCGCTATTGCATTGTTGCCGGCAAGAAGGCTCTCCAGGATGCTGACCTCGCTGGAGATAACCGCTCTAAGGTCATGAACTCTTTTGATATTCTCCATGTTTACATTTTGGTTTCTGATTTCAATCGTTTCTGGTTGCTTTGCTGAATTCTTCGTGAATCTTTGATCTGGAGGTTGTTTGCGAAGTCATGGAGTGTTTTTTTCCTTTTGGTTTCATTACGAATAAATCTGCTCTCATGTTCATTCTCAAATCGAGTATGGAGATGAAGTTGTTGAACTGCGTTTAAATGATTTCGTTTACTCTTTTTCTTAAGTGACATGACTGAATTAGGATATGACATTAATCGATGTGCGCGAAAGCTGGCCCAGACAGTTACAGATATCAAAAAAGAAAAGAAAAAAAGCCGAACGACTCAAAGAAGCAACTCCAATCATCAACCATCATGGAGTGGCTCAATTGGTCAAAGAGGGTATTGGGGTGCATATCGTGATGGGTTCAATCCATGATGGCCACTTACCTAGGAATTAATTTCCTACGGGTTTCCTTGGCATTCAAATGTTGTAGGGTCATACGCTATGTGCCGTGACATTAGTCGAGGTGCGCGAAAACTGGCCCTGGCAGTCACGGATATCAAAAAATAAAATAAAAAACAACTCCAAGCATCACCATCAAAATCACATTTCCAGATGATATGATCAAGATCCTCCAAAATGAATAGTTAGTTTAGTTGCATAATCAGGTAGAAATACTAGAAGATTTGAAGTCACCATGATTTGTTTGGCTTTACTTTTCTTGATCTCGGGAAGACTTCCATTTGATTTCTTTTAAAAATATTTTGTTCTTCAGGCAGACACTAGTTTTGAAGCTATTATTAAAGATCCTCAATTCTATTGCTTTTATCATATATCTTGTTCAATTAACTAATATGGCTCTATTATTACTGCAGATCGACAAGGAACGTGCTGGCGTGCTTGTTGGAACTGGGATGGGTGGTCTTCAAGTCTTTTCTGATGGTGTTCAGGCTTTGATAGAAAAAGGTCACCGGAAGATAACACCATTTTTCATTCCATATTCCATTACAAATATGGGGTCCGCCTTACTTGCCATTGATATTGGTTTCATGGGTCCCAATTATTCTATATCCACTGCTTGTGCCACCTCGAATTATTGCTTCTATGCTGCTGCAAATCACATCCGTCGAGGAGAGGCTGATATAATGCTTGCTGGTGGAACTGAAGCTGCTATCATACCTATTGGACTCGGAGGCTTTGTTGCTTGTAGGGCTCTGTCTCAGAGAAACGATGATCCTAAAACTGCTTCAAGGCCATGGGACAAAGATCGTGATGGCTTTGTTATGGGAGAAGGTGCTGGCATACTGGTAAGCTTTGAGTCTTTGACATATATCTTGATGAGCATGGAATATGGACATGTTAGCACCTTGGTTATTTTCACTGAACTGAGCTAATTCAATTAGTCAGAATTGCTTTTGTCTAGCTATTATCGACCATCAATTGTCATTTTTGACAATCAATTTAAGGTTTGGTTTTAGGCAAGAGAGTGAAGTTTTCATGTAAGATACTTGTTCCTCCCATGTTAAGATGACGGTACTTGGGCTAGTTTGTATACAACAAACAAGATAAAGATTCATTTTCCTTGGGTTGAATTTCACTGTGTTTGGCTCCTTCCCAATCTGTCTGAAGATGACTCCAGTTGTGGTATTTACCTGACAGGTAATGGAGAGTTTGGAGCATGCAATGAAACGAGGTGCACCAATTATTGCGGAATACTTGGGCGGGGCCATTAACTGTGATGCTTATCACATGACGGATCCTAGAGCAGATGGACTTGGTGTCTCTTCATGCATCTTGAGCAGCCTTGAAGATGCAGGTGTATCGCCTGAGGAGGTAACTCAATCTGATATTCTGATCTTTATATTCAGTTTCTTGGTGGGTTTCTAACGATAAAGCTCTATGATCAAAACCCCAATTATGGGACAAGTCAATTCTTACATAAATGCTGTTATTATAGTTTCAAAGTTTGCATTGACAATGTCTAGAGAAAGATGCTTCATGGTACGCAAGTACATTTGCACGGTATTGCAAGTTGGCCTGTAATATGGCTTCTGCCACGTTTTGTGTACCTCGTGTGCAACTAATCATGCTAATATAAATACGTATAATTAATTATACCTCTTCAAAAAATACATTCCATGTTGTTTGACATGTTGAATGTCTTAGTAAAGTTGAAATGTGAATGTCTCTAAACCAAAATTTGCATTTTTACATGGTAGATTATATGTAGTATTTGTATTTTTGCATGCGACATTAAACAGGAGAGTTGTGTTCATGGGCCTAATACAGGTTAACTACATTAATGCACATGCAACGTCCACCCTTGCCGGAGACATAGCTGAGATCAATGCCATCAAAAAGGTGTTTAAGAATACATCAGAGATCAAAATCAATGCAACCAAGGCAATGTTTCTTCTCGCTCCCTCCCCACTATATGCGCCAATGTTTACGCGGTTGCAATGCATTTTTTTGTTGTGATCCACTGGTTTGCTGATTCCTTTTCTGTTTGTCATTACTTTTCAGTCTATGATAGGGCACTGCCTTGGTGCTGCTGGAGGTTTGGAAGCCATTGCCACTGTGAAAGCAATTAAAACAGGATGGTTGCATCCCTCCATAAATCAATTTGTACGTTTTCTTTTCCATTTTAACAGTCTGGTTTCTGGTTTCTGGTTTCTGGTTTCTGATAATGCCAGGTTAACTGTTGAATGTAGAGCAAGGCTCTTGTCGCAATTAGAATTGTTTGCTAGTTTCTAGTTCTGATCTTTGCATCACTATTCTTTTTACCATATCCATAAAACTGAGAAGAATTAATATTTCAGCCAGAGGTGGTAGAGGGGTAAAGAGGGTTTGATGAACTAAGAGATTAAGGGTTATGACTAGTTATTTAGGAATTAATTTTCTACGAGTTTCCACAATACTTCAATGTTATAAGGCTCAGTTTATTTCGTAAAAATAATCGAGGAGCGCGTAACCTGACCTAGACACTCACAGAATCACATGGCATTACTGAAAGAACTAATTTCAGAACCAGTTCAATTCTCTTTGTGAGTCCAATCTATTTCTTCCTTCTATTAGTTTATGATGAGTACCTACTTAGAAATTACTTTCCTATGAAATTTCTTGATGACTAAATATTGTAAGATCAGATAGATTGATTGTCTCGTGAGAATAATTAAGATGCTTCCAGGTTCAAAACTCACATGTGACATACTCTTTCGATGTCTCCGGTGCCTGGCCTAGGGACGGGCGTGGTTACCTTGTTTCAAAAAAAATAATTAAGATGCTTTCAAATACACACGAATATTAAAAAGAAAACTTAATCATGGTAAAATATCATAAAACACCAGGCATTCAAAAACGTTAGGCATGTTAAGCCTATATTATTGCTTCATTTGCATATCGGCACAATACTTGCATAGGTTGGAATAGATGAATGATATTATCATTATCACTTTGTAACTCTTTCCTATAATAAATGAAAATTATGGTTTCATATTATCATTATCTATTCTCCATTTGATGGTAGAACCCAGAGCCTTCAGTCGATTTCGACACAGTCGCAAACGTAAAGCAGCAGCACGAAGTGAATGTTGGTAAGTTGCATACATATTTCTAACTGCTTTATTTCCCAATGCATCCAGTTTATAACCAAATTCTGCAATTATTTGTGTCTAGCTATCTCTAATTCATTCGGATTTGGTGGACACAACTCGGTCGTGGCATTCTCGGCATTCAAACCTTGACCGTCGTGTTAAGCTTATGTACTACGTGTTGTAGGAGAATCCAGTTCTTAGCTTGACCGTCGTGTTACTAATGTATTCATCAATGAGGTTGCTTTGTCTTTTTAGGGCTTCTATTGTCTTTCAACATTTGTATCTTTATGCAATTTTTCATCATTCTATTTGTTGCTGTTTTCTAATCCAATAAATGGTTTGCTTAAATTTGTGCTGAGTCTATTAGGTTAGATTGATATTATTGTTGTCTTCGATTTCGATGTCTTCCGGTGCTTGTCCTAGGGACGGGCGTGGTTACCCTTATTTCAAAAAAAATATATATATATATCTATCAAAAATTGAGAATTAATTTTAAAAATTAAGCATCTTGAATAATTTTTTTAAAATAAATTTAATTTAATTTAATTTTGCAATAATTTAAGTTTTTAACAAGAAATTTAATTAATTACATAAAAAAAATATATTAATATTAAATAATGTCGATTAACCTGACTAACCCAGTCAATCAACCGATTTATTCGAAAAACTTGAAGACCGATCCGCGGGCATTATGATATTTTTATGATTTAATTGTGTTATTATATATATAATAGTGAATTATAAATTTGGTAGAATTGGAATAAATTTCATATAATTTCAAAGCTTAAAATTTGATCCCATGGTTTGATATAAAAAACAGTGCTGATCGACCAGACTTTTTGGTCTATATTGCTCACTCCAAAACAAATAGAAGTGTAGAATTATTCAACCATGAGTAAGAATATTTGTGTTTTATCTATTTTATGGGATATTTGCATATTATTTTAATTTGTGGATTTATGGATTTTTTATTTTTTTATTTTTTTTAATAAATGGATATAGTTTTGTTGCGTTCAAGAAATATACAAATAATTAATTTAGAATTCAAATAATATGTTATATTAATTATATAATATACAATTCCACTATTATCATCAAAGACTCTGTGGCCCAATGGATAAGGCGCTGGTCTACGAAACCAGAGATTCTGGGTTCGATCCCCAGCAGAGTCGATATTTATTTTTCCATGAATTCACGATATACAATGCACTGGAATTGAACTCCAATTTCAAGATTTTTTTTATTTTTTTATTTTTTTTACAGCTTTTTTGGAATATTGTAGTCTGCTTGTTAAATTGCAAATTTATTTTCTAAAAGGCCATTCAATGTTTAATATGTTTCCGAAAATTTTAAATTTTATTAACTTAAAATTGATTTTATTAATCAAAAACAAATTGTATTCATTAGGTTATAAAAAAAATTGAGAATAAACTAAAAGTTATTGAGTCACATACAAGAACACCAACAAGTCAAGTAGGAAAACGAAAATTAAAAGACCATACATCGTTTTAATGAATACAAAATTGTATATGACCGAAGTTATGGATTAATTTTATATTTAAAATTAAAATTGATTTCATGAAACGAAATTAAATTTTATTTACCATGTTATGAATTTGAATTTTATGTTAATGAAAACAAAAACGTATATGATCACAACAAAGTTAACATTACTTTTATAATTTTACGTCAAATTGTTGTTCAACAAAATTTCAGAAATTATACAAATTACAGATTCCTACCAACAAAATTTCAGGAAAAAAAATATAATTAAAATTAAAAGAATTTAATTTCTACCTATTTGATAGACATTTTGTTTTTTTGTTTCTAGTTTTTCATTTTTGAATTTTGATTTTTTGTTCTAAAAAATAAAAACAATATATACATTTGATAATTGATTTTATTAAAAATATGAAAACCAAAATACATAACTATTTTTTTATTTTCAAACATTATTTCATTTCAATTTTTCAATTTGTATTATTTATTCTTGATTTCTTTCATGCTTTTTTTTAAACTAAAACGTGTTTTGAAAGTTATTTTTTTTTTAGTTTTTATAATTCCTTTAATATTTTAATATGTTTCCAAAATTTTAGAAACAAAAACTAAAATGAGTTATCAAACAAAAAATAAAACCAAAAATCGGTCTCAAGTTTTCACTTTTACTTTAAATGAATTCTCTTGATGCATATCTGAACACACTAAGTATTTTTCTTTTCTTTTACATTCCCATAATAACACTAATCACTATTTAAATTCCAATCAACACGATAAATGTAATTAAAAAATACTAGTAACTAGATTGTTAATCAACAATTTATCACTACACCCAAAAAAAAAAGATGAGTGATTTGCCTCTCCAGAATTATAATAATTAGTTCTAAAATTAAATATAAGAACAATAAAACATAATTGTTCTTCATATAAAAACGAGTCAGCAGCTAAAAGAAAAAGGCAAAAGCAAAACTTGACGTCCTGGATTAAAATTAAAATTAAGAAAATTCAATGCTAACAAAAAGTGAAAGATAAAATTTACCCAAAATTTGAAGATTTCAAAACCAAACTCTATTCCATCAGCTTTGCTCATGGCACAAAAGGAAGAGAGTTTACATGAACAGATTGGGTCTTGAGGCCTTGTATGTGGTCTTGAGCCTTCTGCTTGGAGGTCTAACCTTCTTGAACACCAAAGGAAATTTGATCTTGGAATCATGAAATTGTTTGGTGCTTTCCCTCTTGCACAGCTTAGCAGGAACAGTGGCAGTCTTGATGATTTGGATGCATGGAAGTCTAACCCTGTGACGAGAAGCCATCTCGGTGTACATGTGTTCAACCGCACCATTGAGAGTGGTGTCGCGATACTCCTTGTACATATTGTGATAGCCAGTTCGACTTTGGTAGCGCAACCAGATACCATAGTTATTAATTTTGGTGGGATTCTTCTCAAATATCTGCAAAGAAACCAAATTGAAGATTTATATCAGAAAGAAGTTAAAAACACTCAAAAGTACAGCAAAGCAAATATGACCCTGCAGTAATATCATAATCACCAATAAGGCCACAAGAGGTAAGCTGCAGGCTAAGCAAGGGATGAGAGTTAACCAAAATTTTAACCAAACGAGCAAATTGATTCAGCTTCTGTTAAGTCTAATTCATATAGATCATTTACTACAACTCAATCCATAAAGTTGAATCAATTTGCAAAGTTTATCACATTAGATCAAGTAAAAACCATGTGTAATCTAACTTCTTTTTTTTTTAAGCAAGGTAACTACACCCATCCCTAGGTCAGGTACCGGAGACATCAAAGGAATAGTTTCACAAGTGAGTCTCGAACCTGGGACCTTGAGGGGAGCATACGCTCAAGGCCCAAGTTTTCAACCACTGCGCCACTCCTTGGGGACCATGTGTAATCTAACTTATATTTCATTAACCTCAAATTTAACAAGTTCCACATACCAATAATGCCAAATCGATTCAGAACTCAGTCAAACCAGATCGTAAAAACCTACCATAAGCATCACATGTAAGCATATAGGTTTTAACATTTCTACAGGTAGAAATCTTTCAAAGATATAACTTAGTCAACAGTCAATATCCTTTTGAATAGTAAACGTGATTGCTTTTCATCTTTCCTCTCTCTTGAAAGTTGAAACATGACTCGACTCCTCTTCTTTTCTAGGTTTTCATTCTTCTGTCAACCTCAGGAGGGGACTTTTCAATGAAGCAATTATCAAATTATTTTTTTGATTCAATACATTTGGGGGAAGGGGGGATCGAACCCGTAACCTCATGGTTACTAGGTCGTACAAGATGCCGCTCAAGCTCAACTCATGTTGGCTCAATGAAGCAAATAGCAATTATCAAATTATTAGAGTTAATTTGAGTTGACTCATGTTAGTCGGACCTTATCCCCACACTTTCCTTCTCCAGCTATCTCTTCTCATTCTTTTCTTAACCGAAGAATCAAATAACATCCCTCAATCTCAATGTCACCGCCAACAAAGATGAATCTTTCCCAATTCACCTAACAAACATACCAATACATTTCATCTTGTTTGGTTTATAAAAAAAAGAAAAAGAGAATACCCCATCCAACAACTACACAACCCCTAAACTGAGCATGTTCATATGTCATATGTCTCAATTATTACTAGAAAAACAAGGGAACTTGGATAAAAGTAAAATGCATTCAATCAGACCGGTTGATTACTAAGGAAAGAAAACCATTGCTATTATCTACATATAAAATACAATTGACAACCACTGAATAGCTGAATGGACAAGCACATGGACAATGTTAGTAATTCACTACCTTCATATTAGTAAACTATTCAGCCTAGACTAAAATACAGGGAAAGGATCACGTTTTCAAGAAGCAAACAAATTCACAGAAATTAAAAACAGAAAACAACAACATTGGTTTCGAACAAAAATACGAGTGAAGTACATTGTCCCAAGCATGCAACATACCTCATTAATAGCAAGGACTTGTCCGTTACTCTTTTTGACCTTCTTCAACTTCCTCAAAAAGTACCTAATTCGAAGCAATTAGGCAATTTGTGACAATTATGAAATCCCAAACCCAAATGCATTGCCATTTATAACGTGAAACTCACCAAAACTTGGATTTACCCCGAACTTCATTCGTGGCCCATAACTTCATTCGGTAAATCTTAGGGTGCTCATCTGATTCCGATGGCAAAGCCCTCCCCACAACCTGGTATTGATGGAACTGCAAAAAAAAAAAAAATCGTAAAATTGCTCCGGAAGTACGAAAAAAATCAAATCAAATCAACGAACAAGAAAATCACATATCCAATGCACCAATCTCCGCACTTATCTAATAATTTACTATATATATATATCAAGGTAATATATGGGGGAACCCTTTGTGGTTGGTTCATATATGATCCATTAGAGAAAAAGTAAGAGATCTGAGATCGGAAATTGTGCGTTACCCTAAAAGACACCATTCTCGAAAGAGAAGAGAAGCTGCCGATGCCTCTCTGTGAATGATCTCTCTCTTCCCGACTGCTTTCTGAGGCGCGGGGGTTAGGGTTTTGCTTCGAATATATACCTGCCTTCCAGGGGCAAATATCGTAAATCTGTAACACTATTTCGTAATTTTGCTGCCATATAAATATATGGTTTTTTTTTTTTTTTTTAAGTACAAATTGGTGTAGCCAATAATAGCTCAACTGGCATCGGTACTTACATAGTAATCAAGAGATCTTGGGTTCGAATCTCCCCACTCCAATTATTGTAATAAAAAAAAGTACAAAATAGTGTAGACACTAACCCTCAATTAATATTTAATAACTTAAGATGAATGTGATATTAAACTAAATTACAATCAATCAATATCGATTTCCACTTACGTGGAACGGTGGTGTTAATTTTGCTACTACAATGTTTTTTAAACTGTACCTTTTTTTTTACAGCTTTTTTTTTTTTGGAAATGGATTTCGATATTTTTTTTTAATTGAGATATTTTTGTTGTTGGCTTGTTCATCGTTTTTTTTGGGTTAAAAAATTATATTAATCTCATACAATTTTATTACGTACCATCAAATGTCCTATTTGAATCCTAATACATTCAATAAAGCTTAAAATTGAGTCATATAATAAATTTTATTCAAAATTGATTCAATTAGTCATAATAACTTTAGTACACAAATCGACATAATGAGAACATTATAAAGAGTAAACCAATAAAAGTATAAGAAAATATTGATGGTGTGTTAGCTTGATTGTAGTCCAATTTAATTCCACGGCGATAAACTTCAATCCTAAAAATTGTTATATATAACTCTCATCTTAGAAGTAACTTTTTGTGAGAAGTAACAAAATATATATATATATATATATATATATATGAGTGAGAGAGACCAAATTTAAAGGCCAGAAATAAGCATTTTATAATAAAGGAGGGAATAAATCTAAAAAATACAAAAAGCAAAATAATCTCTCTAACCTAACAATAATTATGAAGGACCCTCTCCTTCCATTATACCTTTGAATCTTATATAATCAAAATGATATCTTTAACCTAAAAATAATTATGAAGGACCCTCTCTTTCCTTTATACCCTTGGTCACATCAAATGCACAAACTTATATGATAAAAAATGATATATTTAACCTACAAATAATTATGGAATGCTCTCCCCATGGTTCATTATTTGTTTTTGTTTTCTCTCTCTCTTTGAAGTCACCTCTCCCATGAAAAGAAACTTCCCTAGAAGGCATCCATGGCCTTCAATACAACGAGTATTTTTATACATTTGTGAGTCTTTGGATCAGTTTACATACACATTGTCTATTCTCCTGAGTCATATATCCAATGTTACTACATTCGGTTGTCAAAAAAAAAAAAAAAGCATATGAGATTCATAAGTAAATGGCTACTTGTGGTGTGGTGGATGATGATAGCCATTTTAATATTTTGCAAAATAAGAGAGAAATTGTACATGGATATTTCAGTGAGCAAAGAAGCTAAGTCTAGGAACTGACAAATAGGTTGGGTGATTCCCATGAAATTATACCCACATCCCAAAAGTAAAGGCTAAAACAACAGATTTCTGCATTTTGATTTCAGACCACTACCAAATGAGGACAGAACAGAGCCTGAAACCTCTTTAAAAAGCTTTATGAACCACCATTGTATGATCGACACCTGATCCAACAGAAAAAAAAAAAACCTCAAAATGGAGGTTAAATCGTTGGTTGAGGCTTGAGTTGTATGCTTTCTTAGAAGTCTCAAGTTTAAAAACCACGAATGAATTGTAAAATTCTTTATCATCTCTAGATTCCAAAGAAATATAAACCAACAGATAATGCACAAATCAATTATCAAAATCGAACTAATTAAAAATTCGTTAAACGTTTAAGTGAGCAGTGCATCTTTAACTGGTACATACGTTTAGGACGTACGGCTGAAAAACAACTACAAATTAGTTACGCTTTAGCTTTTCCAGCCTGCAGAGATTGACTCCTCTGCTGTAACTTCAATATCTGCAGACAGCAAACCAACAATAAGTAATTGATTTGCAGAGTATTGGGGTATTTTATTCACAGCAGAAAACGTACTAAACCAAACCATCCAATAAATTGTACTGAAATATTGAAAAAATATGTTATTGGAACGAGTTAAATTACAAATTTGGTCTATATGATTCAATAAATGTTAAAAATTTAATCCATATGGTTTTACATATAAGAATTAGTCTCCATGGTTTGATAAACCCTTATAAATTCAACAAGAGAATGGCGTATTTCTATCTCTCCTTTCCTCTCTTTCATAAAAAAAACCCTCCCCACCCTCGCCGGAAACGTGACCAACCCCTCAGCATTCTCACCTTCTTTTCAATGACTTCTAATTCTAAGAAGCATCCGGCCACCATAGAAATGATTTAAAGAATAATGCGCAAAACAAAACTTTAAACTGCTTTCTTTTGATATCAGACAAAGGGTTAGCTTTAAGATCAATAGAGGTACGGAAAGTACTAACCGCATCTCTCTTGCTGTTTTGCTTCTCTTCCAAATCTTGAAGGGCTGAATCAAGACGTTTCCTGAATTGTGCAAATATCATTGAATTAAAACACATGAAAATGGTGACTGGTACAAGAAAACTATATCATCACTATTATTAAGGTATATGGAAGAATATTACTGTGAATGATATGCTATGTGCTTAGTCATGCTCATCTTGGTAGGTGTGTTGGTGGGGTTATGAAGATTGACTTTGAAAAGGTTTGATACATGATAGATCAAGATTTTCTCAAGGTTCTTGCAGAGAAAGAGTTTGGCCCCCAATGAAGATCTTGGAGTTGGTGGCATGCCTGCTTCTCTCACATTCTGTTTTCAATCTTCCTCAACAATAAAATAAGCATGTGGGTCTTATCAAGCCTCTAAAGGCTGTAAACAGGGTGTTGTCTTGCTCCCTTGCTGTTCACAATCATAGCTTATGTTTTAAGAACTATGCTCGGCATGGCATACAAGTTGATACTCTTAAGGGGTTGTTAATTGGAAAGGAAAAAATCCATATCAAACGCTGCAGCTTCCAGAAACATCCAACATAGTTTCAACACATAAAGAGTTCGTAATACAATCAACCATGGCTAAGCTCAAGCCATCCAAAAGGTAAGAACCACCTCATTTAAAACTAAGCAACAACTCGATAACTGAGAGACGTAAGAGTTACATAACGGACAGAAGACATTCAAAAAATAATCTCATCAAGTAAATAGTTTGATGAAGGTTTTCAAATGATCGGTTTTATGGTATTATAATCACTACACTACTATCCCTGACCTACAAACTCTAAAAGGAAAGAAGAACGAAACACATACAGTTCGGCAGAGATGTAATCAATTCTCTTGCGCACGTTTGCATTTGCTTCTGCTAGATCCTGCTTCACGAGCACTGGACCAATCAGCTTATATACATTTGCGTCATCTTGGAGTAGATCCAATTCCTGTGTATGTAAGCAAAGCAAGAAAAAAAAAACAAGTTCACGCCTAGTAGCAAAGAATTATGCTGATAAAAAGATATCCACCGAAAATAATGCCTCAAATTCTGATTGTATACCAGAATCCAGATTATATAAACTTAAATAAATTCCATAGCCTAAGCTATTTTTTATATCCGTGAATGTTCGGTCAGCTTATAGGCACCTCAACTATTTTTACGATAAAAACGAGTTGACCCTATAACATACATGTTGAGATATGTCTTGAACTGTTTGATGTCCCACGATTACTTAATGGGGGTTTTTACCTTTTTTTTTATGGATTAGACGGGGTCTCGCTGCCCGATCACTTATGTGATTTCGGTCTTATCTATAGGGTTTTATGCGAGTGCATAATATAAACTCTCTTAAAACCCGGCCTAAGTTGATCGACATTCTGTATTTTGTTATCTTTTTTAATAAAATCATTCTCTCATCTGCATGTGCATGTAGCTGATACACCGGCAGTGAACCACACAAATTATGTGTGGTTTTTCTCACGTTCTTTTGTAGTTTTCTCTTTGATTGTCGTAGTCGTTTCATAACAATACATTTACATTTAAATGTTAAGAAAATCGGTATAAATTATTTGGAAAGTGTTCATCATGATTGAACTCATCGTCTCTTAGTTACTTAAAAGGTCTAACCTTTCTTGACGCTCCAAGTCTGGGTTATATTTTAAATCAAGTAACAAAAAAAACCTCATAATTACGCAGGAATATCTAGGTTGAAACGGAAAATATAAATTTCTATGAAAAAAAAACTTTCTGCAACAATTCTGTACTAGTCACCGTAACCGTTTCATTCTCTAATTCCAAATCTAATGAACTATACACAAACACAAACTCGAGAATACGAGAAAGACAAGCGAAAGGGAAGGCGAAAACCTTAAGTACGAGCTCGTTCTCACCCAGTTGAATAGTGTATTTCTTCCTCACTTGGTGGTTTTTCGCAATATCTGAAGAATCCATCACCAAATTAGGGTTTTCGTGCGAGTAAATTGATAGTAATATTGATGTGTTTCGATGAATCGTGGTAATCGTATGAACAGAGTGGAAAGGAAAATCGATTAGGGACTTGCCTTTTTGTAGCTTGCTGAGATCGTTGGCTTTCGTCTCCAGCTCGCGCTGTAGATCTCGATGAGCGCTTGAGGAACTCATTGCTGAATCGTCGGCTTCCTCTGTTGCCTATGAAACCTACGGGCGGAAACTGGTCGAAGACGCCGTTAATCAACAATTTTACGTAATGCACTTACCTAATAAAAAAAAAAAAAATCTTGACTCTACGGGGCTAGCTTTCGCACACATCAATTCGTGTCACGGGATGTACCGCATGACCCTATAACATTTAAATGTCAATAAAATCGTTTAAATTAGTTTCTAAATAGGTGGTTATCCTTGATTGAACTCATCACCAATTACTTAATAATACTAGTGAAAGGGTTTTGAATAAGCTACCAGCGATAGTTCAATTAGTTAGACGAATGTCTATACTAGTGTTGTAAGGTCATAATCTATGTACGCTTATATTAGTTAATAGCAAACAAAAGCGTGTTAGCTTGGAGATATTAGTGTACTTGAGTCACCACCCTCCCATTATTGTAATCTAAACAAAATGATAAGGATAAAAATGAACTTCCAAATTTATATTATCTATTTTGTATTGGGATAAATTTATGTGTAATACAAGACAATTTTTCCTTTTGTTATACAACCATCCGAGTTGGGAGGATTCAACCTGGACTCATGGTTTATTGGAAAAACAATCAAATTATCTTCCAAAAAAAAAATGTAGGAATTAATTATAAGCAAGTTGAAAAAAATGAACTTATCAAACATTCACTTTAACCATTTTATGATTATGAAAGCATTAGTCAAATGTCAAGGTAAGTAGTAATTTAGTGGCATTATGTATAACATGGTAACCAGTAGTGCTTATATGCTCTAACGGGACTTGAACAAAGACTAGTCATGAATCTCGACGAATTTGACTAAGATGGTGAAAGTGCATATGGGCCTACCAATGTCAAACAAGGTAGGACTTTTTACTTAGGTCATTTACCATAGTCTTTACCTACTCAACATATGCTTTTTAAACAAAAGGCCTCTACTTTACATGGTGTGTCATTCGTAGAAAGATAATTAAGAGAGTTTCTCTCACTTTTGTAGCTATGGGTTCGAGTTGTTGCCACACACATATGATTACTAATTTGAGACATTGAGTGACATAACTTTTAAAATATTTATATTGATTTATGCCAACTGTTATTAAGTGTGTTTGTACTATTAGGATCAAACATGTGACGTTGACGTTGAATCGGTTTATAACAAAAAAAGAAGTTATAATAAGTACGAGTCTGCTTAATTCAATACATATTAGATATTAGGGAATTTTTTATGTATAACAAAAATTGGCTAAAAAGTTGCATCTATCACTAAAAATAATTGCACATATACCAACAAACTGAAAGTGACCGAGTGATTGAGTTCAATCACTAGTTATTGATTGAACTCAATTAGTTGAGTTTAATCTCTTAACAAACTGATTGAGTTCAATCACTAGTTATTAATTGAGTTCGATTGAGTTCAATCACTCACAATTTTGGTATAAATGATTTTTTGATAAAAATGTACTATAATTTTAATAGAGGGTAGGTATAAAGTTGGTATACACAAATTTCCTAGATATTATACTATTTGCAAAATCCCTACTCTACCGTTAATTGATTATAAAAATTAAAAAGAGAGGGAAAAAAGAGAGTCGCGTAATTTGACATAAATGACAGGGTATTTTAGTAAATCCATTGGCAACCAAAGGCCCAACTTGAAAAGCCCTAATTCTCATTTCATATAAATTTTGGCTAAGTCGTTTACCCTCCTTCTCGCAAGAAAGTTTTGGCCGGCGGCAAAATCTCGCTAGGGTTCAAGCGGAAGCTGCTTCGTTCATCCATCGGAAAACATGGTGAGTGGATCTAATCTCTTTTCAAAATCAATGGCCTACGCGTCGTCTCGATCGTTGACAGTCATCGTTAGGATTGTCGATCACCATTGCCAATAATTGGTGGTCCGGCGTGGATTTGCGACGAACTTCTTCGAATCTTTCTTGTTCACACCGCGAATGTTTTGAGATTTTCCGTCCCGATTTCCAAATTTGTTGCAAATAGAAGTTGAAATCCCCAGTTTTAGGGCATTTGGTTGTTCGTACGGTACTAATTATCACGGTTTATGCTGTTTATTTTAGCTGGTCAACTACTTTGGTGTAATGGGTTTTCTTTGTTCATTGGTTTCCCTGTAGATTCTGTCATGTTTTGAAATTTTGGGCTTAGGGCACTTGTTGGATCTTCTTCTCAGATTTTTCGGTGTGATTTGGAGGCTATTGTTAATAATATGTGCGACACGTAATTAATCATGATGTTTCATGAGTCTGACATAGCGGTCGAAAAGAATCCTCTAAGAGGTTTTGAGTTTAGTCCACATAGTGAACATAAGATTCAGACTTAAGTCGATATTGGTCATCTACATAGTGATAGCTTTTTTAACAACCAAATGTTGTAGGGTCACGAGGGTTGCCTCAAGAGGTTTAGCTTAATTAGAATTTACTGAATAGAGGAATTCTTACGTAGCTTTCGTTTTTGCTCATAGTCTGGCTCAAGGAGGAAGACTAGGGAGCCCAAGGAAGAAACTGTGACCCTTGGACCTGCTGTGAGGGAAGGCGAGCATGTTTTTGGCGTAGCTCATATTTTTGCCTCATTTAATGATACATTCATTGTAAGTAAGATGCTGGTTGAATATTATTTAATTGATCACTGTGGTATAGAGTGATGAATTCGTTGTTTCAACTGCAGCATGTGACTGATCTTTCTGGGAGGGAAACCCTTGTCCGTGTCACAGGTGAAACAATAAAAACTTTTTTTATTCTTTTATTATATGCTTAAAAGTGTTTTGTAACTAGGAAATCTGGTTCTCTCCTCCCTTTCATAGTTTCAGTTCCTAACATGCATTTGCAAATGTTGGACTGTGGAAATAATGTTTACATTACATGTTGAAGTGTGAAGAGCTTGTGCGGAATATGATTTATGGTATTAATTTATATATTATCTCACTATGCTCACCTCAGAGTCCTCTAATGTAGGTTATGAGATTTTTTTGAAAAATACTATGAGTTATTTTCTTGTATGTGGGAACCCGGAAGTGTTATTAAATTGCCTTTTATTGTTGTCGTATATTATGGTGTATTAGCGGCTGATTGAGTATATTTGTCTTAAATTATGGTGTGCTTTCATCCTTGCGCAGACATTTAAGAAATTTTATTTTTTGTTGTGATGAAATTAGGTGGGATGAAGGTGAAAGCTGATAGGGATGAGTCCTCCCCATACGCAGCTATGCTTGCAGCACAGGATGTTTCTCAGAGATGCAAGGTTCAACTTTCTTAATTACTATTTATTTCTCTTCATTCTTGATGGATTGTAAAACGTTATATTTGATTCGTTTAGGATGTTCCTCTTTTCTACATTTCATATGTACTGTTCATCAACTTCTTTATATAGTCACTGAACGATTACTTTACTGTGGCTATGTTTGTTCACTAATAGGAACTTGGCATCACGGCTCTCCATATTAAACTTCGTGCCACTGGAGGAAACAAGACCAAAACACCTGGTCCAGGTGCTCAGTCTGCACTTCGTGCTCTTGCTCGGTCTGGAATGAGGATTGGTCGTATAGGTAAAACCCTTATCCCTATAGCATTTATGAATGTTGCACATTCGAGTTCTATCTTCAACTGTTTTTCACTGCATGTTCTATGAGGTTGTCAATATAATTCTCATTTGTTCATTGATGTGTTTCAGAGGATGTCACACCAATTCCAACCGACAGTACTCGCCGAAAGGGTGGACGAAGAGGAAGGAGGCTGTAAGCTTGCTCGTGGATTTGGCTGGTATTGCTGTCAGTGGTTTCTATATGGTTCTGATGCTAGTCTTTCTGCCTTAGTTTTTCAGAACTCCAACTTGTTTTTTATTAATGTTTTTGTCAGGGACGTGTCTTCGATTTTGTTTTATTTAGAACCGATACTTGTGAAAGAGGAATTTTTGGCTTTAGTTTTAACAAATCAATATGATGCCTGTGTCATGAAATATTTATCAAACGTATTGTTAAGAGTATTATTTGCTACAAAGTTGATTTATACTCTTTATGATTTATAATAATCGTTATTCAGGTGTGGTCTCTTGAAAGAGTTTATGGTATAACTATCATGGAGTCAATTGGTCGAGATCCAATTGATTTTAGAGAATCTTGAGGTGTATAAGGTGACGAGTTTCATTAATATCCAAATATTGTAGAGTTAATTGATGTCATGCGATATTAGTCAAGGTATGTGTAAGCTAGCTCAGACATAGTGATGGTTATAAAAAAAAAGTTGACCTGTACATAGGTTTGGGAGGACACTCATGGTTTTTTTAAAAAACTGGAATCGTTTGATAACCATTTGGTTTTTGAAATTTAAGCCTATTCTCACTCAAATTAACTACAATATCTTCTACCTTTTTTTTATCCATCTTTCCTTAAGAAAGTAGGAGGATAATGACTAACTTTTAAAAATAAAAATAAACTTTTAGAAGCTATTTTTTTTGTTTTTAAAAGTTAGTTAGTATTCTCTACTTTCTTAAGGAAAGATGGATATAAATAGATATATTGTAGGAAGGGTAGAACCCGTTGTAGTAAATTAAAACATAAAATCAAATGGTTATCAAACGGGGCCTAAAATATTGCATAATTTCGGTTGTTGGTTTAACTTGAATGGTCACATTTTCAACTCAATTATGAACCCCTTTATTGTTCAAGAATGTAATTTTCTTCAAAATTTTCATTTTTTATGTTCGTTTAGGTTTGTGGAACTACACCCATATTTGCAACCGTTTCTTTTTCTTTCAAGAGTTGGCAGCTAACTTTTAAATTTAAGATGATAAGGTTGTATTATAAAATAATAATAATGAAGTTTTAGTTCAATGATTTTTTTTTTTTTTTTTTTTGAGAACTTTAGTTCAATTACCTTGATTGAGGAAGATTCACTCTAAAAATGAAATAAATGGAAAAATCTCAAAATTTTATCTACTCTAAAAATTTCTTGTGATGCTGGTTATTAAATAAATAGTTCAATTTGATATTATCTAGGAATTAATAATTAATTTTTATTTAAAAAAGTTCATAATTGTTTTTGAAAACGCTAAGTAAACAATGGTCATAATTAGGTTGATTTCAGTTTGTCTGTTGGTTCAATTACAACGATTCTCGTCATTAACATAACATTTATGATATTTCTGAATATTTTCATCAGTTTTTATACATTCAATTCTATTTTTATTTTGGTTCTTCCACACAAAATTGATCAGAGTCAATAATATTATATTTTTTTTCTCTTTTTTGAGTACAATATTATAAAATTTCAAAATATCAAACTGGATCCAATATTATTATTTTTTTAAATCGAATTATTGATTAAATCGATATAGTTGGATTTTTGAATTTTTCATTCACCCGTACCCGTGTGAACCGAAATGGGGCTTTAATTCATCAAAATAAAATGAAACCGCGTAGATAAAAACCGGGACAAGCCTCTCTTTCCGCCCTAATTCAATCCCTCCAAAATTTCCCGGCGGAATCACGAAGAAGAAGAAGAGAAAAGCGACGACGGAACCCTAGCCGTCGCCTCAAACACCGTATCTGGTTTTCTTCTTCTTCTTCTTCTTCTTCTTCTGCAATGAATATGAATGGCGACGGGAAAAACAACGCGGTAATCGGCGATCCACAGAGTCAATACCATTACGGTACGTTTCAGGGCGTCGCGAACTATTATCCTCCTGCCCCTCAATCGCAGCCCCAATCTTTCGTCGGCGTCCATCAGCCGGTTGCGTCGCCACTAATTTCTGCCCACCAACCTTGTTACCATGGACATCTAGGTTACCAAGCCATTCCAGGTTAATAACTCTATTCACTGATGTTCTTTTTATCATTTTTTTTTTTAATTTGGCGCATCTTGTTATGGTTTCAATTTTGTTTAGATTATTTGTGAATTCAGAAACTATGTGCCCTTTGTATAATCTTGTTTGAAGGGCATTTACGAATTGTTTTTCTTCGTTAGATTAATTATGAATTCAAATGAAACTATGCCTCGTCTGGTCTTTACTAATGATCATGATGATTTGTTTTTTGTTATTTTTTTCTTTCTATTTATTGGATTTTTTTGGTTTGATGGGTTCTTAAATGCGTTTCTGATGCTTTCTGTGGTTTACAATTGATTTTTTATGATGCTTGGGCTGGGTTATTGATCTAATGGTTTTAATAGTTTCTTGGGATGTGAGAAATATGGTTGAAAATTATGTTAAGAATTCATAGGGACTGGTTTCTAGCTTTTCAGTAGGGGGTGTTTGCATAATTCACCTATAGAAGAAACATAGTTGCTGCTGAATTTGAATGCTTCAAGAATTAATTTATTGAAAATTGAAATAATGATGATCCAGCCAGCGGAAGGGTAGGATTTTAATCTTTCTGGTAGAGGACAAAACAAATAATTTAGTTGGGATCAAGAAACATTTGTATGGCATGAACATGAAGATGTGCGAGAAAGGAGGAGAGACATTGAGAATAAATTTTCTGATTGCAGAATTCTCTACTTTGAGACTACCAGTACCACCTAGCTTCAAAAACCACAGGGCTCCCTTTAAAATTCAAAATCTCTTTGAACTTAATGGTTCTAAAGGTTTTTGTGATAGGAAACAAAAATTTTCACATCTCAATTCGTCCACAGGGCTCCCTTATATAAGTTCTCTTCAAAAGTTTCTTATATCAGGGATCAATCTCTCTAAGAGTTTGTAGAGGATTGAGAATTGAGAATATTCTTAGGAACTTTCTGAAGCTCTGATCTTTGTTGATGGCTCAAATTTAACTAATTCGAAGTAAGTCTCTTCAGTGGGAGAAGGATGTTGGATGTCACTAGGGCATTATATGGGATGGTTAGAGAGAAAGGAAGTCTTTCTAATAGAGGAAAATAAGATTACTTAATTCAGATTCATTTGCTTAGAGGAAATGTGTTCCAACCCAGTCGTCATGTGATGTACTAGGAATTAATTTACTACTAGTTATCTTGACAATCAAATCTAGTAAATCATTCAATTTTCATTTAAAGAAAAAAGAAGTGAAAACATTTTTATTGATAAAATGAAAGTGCCCTAGTAGAAATGTGCACAAGCTGGTTCAGTGTTTTAAAAAGTGCAAGGCGCAAGGACTCCTCTGGAGCATGAGGCGCAATGCGCAAAAAAAGCGCGGGCTTTATTATCCAAGGCGCACCAAGCACCACCAGCACCATATATAAAAAAGTATAAAAAATATATATATTTACCACCAATCGTATATATTAATCTCTTTCTATATATCTTTACATAAAATAATATTTTATAAATCTATATAATGTTTTCAAGAGAACAATTTTGATAATCTAGTTTTTAATATATAAATAAATAATGAAATAATAAATAAATATAAACATATTATCTAGTTTCAAAGATAGTATGATAAATTAAAAATATATATAATAATTAATAATAAAATCTTGATCAATAGAAATCACAAATAAGAATTAAATAAAGTGTACTATTTTGAGATATTTCAAAAACATCTTTAACTATGTGATAGACATAAATGCAAAATTAAAACTCAACAAATAAAAATAATAAGGATTATGTAAAAGAAATAAATTTGTACTATTTTGAAGTCACCTTGAGCCACGTGATGAACAACTAAAAAGTAAAATTACAATCACCTTAATTGTTTTTACTTATTTTTTCCAATTTTAAATGTATTCCAACAAATCTTCTTTCTTCTTCCTTTCACTAATACAAAGTTTTCTTATGTTTTTTTGTGTACTTTTCTTCTTCTTTTGGACTTCTTCTTCAAACACATAACAAGTTAGTCATTTTCTTCTATGGGCATTCTTATGTTCTTTCCTTTTTTCAATATCAAGTTGGTAGAACAAAAAAATAAAAGAAAAAAATAAAGCCCTCAAGGCGTGCGCCTGGCACGCCCAAGGGCCTCACACGAAAGGCACATAAATTGTTCTCTTGAAAACATTATATAGATTTATAAAATATTATTTTATGTAAAGATATATAGAAAGAGATTAATATATATGATTGGTGGTAAATATATATATTTTTTATACTTTTTTGTATATGGTGCGCCTTGGATAATAAAGCCCGCGCTTTTTTTGCGCCTCATGCTCTAGAGGAGTTCTTGCGCCTTTGTGCGCCTTGCTCTTTTTAAAACACTGGTTATGGACTGTGTTGTGTGCGTATAGACATGTGAATCTGTATATCTTTATGTTCAATGGCTGGGATGTCTTTGTATATCCATCATTTGCCTTATGCTGGGATGTCTTTGTATATCCATCATTTGCCTTATGCTTTTCTTTCTTGTAGTTCAAGGATATGCTATTATTGAGGGAAGACCATTTCAAGAAGCCCGTCTTCCTTGCTGTGGCATTGGCATGGGCTGGTTCTTGTAAGTTAAATTTGTAACTTCACATTTCGCTACACCCATTCCCAATATCATGTCCATGAGTATGATAAAAAAAACATTTGTTTGCCAGGTTTATCGTTGGTTTCTTTTTTGGTGGCATTCCCTGGTATATTGGAGCTTTTATCGCTCTCTTTGTACGGGTCGATTATCGAGAAAAACCTGGATATGTTGCATGTGTAATTGCTGTAAGTAGCTTTTATTCTAATATTATTTCCCACTGCCTATCTTTTTTAAAAATATATTATTTGTGATGAAAAAGATTAAGATGTTCGAACCATTATGGGTGGCCTTAATGGTCAAATAAGGACATGGTTTAGAGGTTAGTGGTTCAATATCTATGGTGGCCACCTACCTATAAATTAGTTTTTTATTAATTTCTTTGACAATCAATTGTAAGGGTCAGACAGTTCTTCAATAAAAATAGTTAAAGTGCGCATAAACTTGCATAAAGGTCCATGAATATTTAAAAAAAAATTGGATGTTTGGAAATATCCTTTAAAATTTTATGTTCAACCCTATTAATTGAGAATTTATCTACTGATAATAATTTGAATTTAATTAACTTTATCCTCCCACTGAAAGTTTAAGGTCATTCTACCTATATTGAAAATAAGGATGTTAGTGATGCAATGATTTGGTTGTTAACCAGTTCAACACCAACGTCATAGGTTCGATCTCGAGAATGGGTATTTGTCTCCCTTCTGCCGTTCTGTACTAAAAAAGAAAGGATGTTAGGATTTTCATCTACTTCAGGATCTTGATCTTTTTTTTCTTGCTCGTGCAGTCGGTTCTTGTTGGCCTTGCTATAACATTTGGTATCACCAATGGAACTGAGTTCTGGTGAAGGAGACAATTTGCAGAACGGTGGTATTCTGCATCAACGAAAACAACTGGTGGGATTCTGTAATTAGCTTTTAATTTGTATTATTTCAATCTCCCTCTCTCTATATATATTTATCAACTTATGGGTTTTTCTCAAAAAAAAAAAAAAAAAAAAACTTCTGGGTTTTCTTTATTACTGAAACCTTCCTCACTTGCCAAATATGAAATGTTAATAGTTTGAAGAAGAAATTAAATTATTTGTATTGAATATCCTGGTCGATTTTTATCGACAACTTTGATTGAATGTTTGGATTGAGATTGATCGGTGTTATCGACTGGTGACAACTATATATATAGTGTAGGTGACTACGTAAATTAAATTTATAATCTTTTAAATTTTTAGTGGTAAAATTCATATGGATTGGAATTATAATGTCTTAGACTTATTTTAGTTTTCTAGATGTGTTTTGATGTTGTTTTTGGATAAGAGGTTAATTGAAGTATTAAAAAAGAATGATAAAAAAAATGAGAGGTTAAAAATGAGTTATTATGAGTGGTAAGAAATGATTAGAAATGAAGCTTTAGTTTAGTGATAAAATAAAAAAAAATTGTTTTAAATAGCTTGTTTGGATTTATATTTTTAGACTTAGTTCTTAAATACTTATTTAAGAAAATAGCAATTTCTCAACTTTCCCATTTCCGAACTTCGCCCAAGAAACAAATATGCAGAAAAACTTCTTAGTCCCATTTTTTTTCAGCACTTGCACAAATTAACACTTAACTAATGTTAATAAATTGTTACTTTATTATTTAAAAAAAATGAAAATAAATTGTTACTTTATTATTTAAAAAAATGAAAATAAATTGTTACTTTATTAAGCATCATGAGAAATAAATAAATAAACAGAAATCTGCATGAGATTTCCTTTGCAGACAAGCAATAAGTTGCCCTAAGATCACGTGCCTCTCTGTTTCTTTAAACAAAGCCATTCAATTTTCTAATTCCTCTTATTAAATTATCTTATTATTATTTATTTGCAACAAAAAAAGGAAAAAAAGAACCAAAAAAGTCACAGACAAACAACTCATATTAAATGCCAACAATATGCTAATATTTTCTCTTACCGCCATCAATGCAACCGACTTTCTCACCGTCCGATCCCCATCCCGCTCTCCAGATCAGCAATCCAACCGCCAAGCAACATCCGATCAAATGAATCCCATAAAACGCACCGCAGCGGATCCCCACCTCTCTGTATCGGCGTTTTCATATTTGTATGTGAGAAATCAGTGTGAAAAAACAGAGAGAAACTGAAAATTCTGTGAAATGGGTTTCACAATGGGCATGAATTTGCTTCTTCTCGTTGCAATGGTGGCCACCAATATTCTTTCTCTTTACCATCTCTCTTCCACGCTTCAATCCGCTAAATCCCCTGTTTCTCAGCCTGTTCCCGATCACTTAATCCGGCAGCTTCAGACCATACGCGCCACCATCAACCATCTCACGCGCCTCCACCCCACGGCGGTGGCCTCCGCTTCCAAAACCCAACACTCTATCCCTTCGGATCTTGTTCTGTACTCCCAATTTTCCCCCATTGCTTCCTCTTGTCATGGTAATCTCGAGCTTCTTCACAGGTTTATGAATTACACACCATTTTCGACTTGCCCTTTTGATTCTGACCTCGCCGAAGCTTTGATTCTTCGTGGGTGTCATCCACTTCCTCGTCGGCGGTGTTTTGCCAAAACCCCACAAAAGCCCACTTCTTCTTTGCCCCTGAATCCCTTTGGTTCTTCGATTCCGGAGTCGAATGTGATTTGGGGGAAATATTCGTGTAAGGGTTTTGGGTGTTTGAATCGGATGAATCCGAGTTTGGGGTTTGATCCTTCTTATGAAATCACTAAGTTTATGACCTACAAGACCGAATTGGACCTCCCAATCCCTCAACTGCTGCAGATTGCGAAGGCGGCTCACTCTGTTCTTCGTCTTGGACTTGACATTGGCGGCGGAACTGCCACTTTTGCTGCTAGAATGAAGCTTTACAATGTGACTATGGTCACTACGACTATGAACCTTGGGGCGCCATACAATGAGGTTGCGGCGCTTAGAGGGTTGGTGCCAATGCACGTGCCGCTGCAGCAGCGGTTGCCGGTTTTCGATGGAGTGATGGATCTTGTTCGGTGTGGACATGCTGTGAATCGGTGGATTCCTGTGAAATCAATGGAGTTTTTGTTGTATGATTTGGATAGAGTGTTGAGAGTTGGGGGTTATCTTTGGTTTGATCATTTCTTCAGCAAAGGGGTGGATCTTGATAAGGTTTACTCTCCTTTGATCACTAAGTTGGGGTACCGGAAGGTCAAGTGGGCAACGTCGGATAAGACCGACTCGGGCGGGGTGAAGAAAGGCGAGGTTTACTTGACGGCATTGCTGCAGAAGCCTGTGCCAACATGAGGTAATGTTTGTTGCTTTATGTACTAGGGATGCTTGTTTGTTGTTTTGCATTGTTGTCTTGAAATGAATGTTACTTGATTTGGTTTGTGATTGTGGATTGGTATTGTGTGCTATGTCAATGATTTTGGGAGTGTGGTAATTGTGAGAAGTGGAAGAAATGAGATAGATCATGATGTAAGTTACACCTTAGGCAAACTTAGGATATGATTGAAAAGTATAGGGCTTGTGTGATAACCATTTCTGATTTCGTTTTTGAAAATTAAGTCTATAACAAAGATAAGTGATGTGAAAACTGTTGATTTATGTAATTTAGGATTGTTTCCTTATGTGCATTATTCATATTGTACAACTCGATTAATGAATTAAAACTTAATTCTATTCCCCAAATGGACAAATACCAACACAATTTTCGAAGGCAAAATGTTATCAAACAAACATAACCTTGATTAGACTGTTCGGTTCTAGCTATGGTTATTTGGGTCATACCATGTTTTTCGGGGCTTGATGTAGGTCAATCGTGAAGAAGCTCGTTTGAAATTTTCACTACAGCCGTTGTAGTCTTGTAGGTAGTAGTAAAGATGCCGTTTTAGGAGCAGGGTTTAAGCTGATCCTTTCTTCTCAGTAGCTTTTCCTATGTCTGTGTTTGGGCTTTGCGTTCGAGTTTTTGAATAGAGAATTGAATCTAGTTAAAGGGAGGGGGTGTTTAGGTAAAGGAGAATTATTGTGGAGAATAATTCACTTACCCACGTTTGGGTGCCGATAATCATTCTCCCTTAATCAATATTCATTCCTTCATTGTCCATCGTTGCAGACATGTTGAAGCTTTCATCCTCATATCTGTTACATGTAGACAGTACATTGTTTTATTTAAATAATAATTCCCCCATTATCACTATTCATCCTTTTCATTATCTCCCTACTCACTGTTTTATTCCTCATATTCATTCTCTGCAACCTAAACAGAGGTAATAAAAGTGCTTTCCTTTTCTCTTATTCATAGTGCTTTGGCAAGATCATCTTGCAAGCTAATTTGATTCTTGAACGAACTCTCGTTTGTGTTTAAGATATGTTAAATGGAGGAGAAATTAATAGCTAAAATGGTTTCTTCTCACTTTATCTGTTGCTTTGAAATGAGAACATATTTGATTATTCTTGACTTTTGATTGTTGAGGATCCCTCGAAAATCCGGAAAGTTCTCACATTCTTAATACGATGCACAAACTACTCTTTTTATTACTAATTAGTTTTGAAGTGGATGTCTTAGATGTCCCATTCAAAAGGTAATAAGACCTCTTAGTATCTATAAGATAGACAGACTATTCATATAGTCAATTGGTTTTGAGATGAAACTCTATATAGTTGATATAGTATTCGGTTCAATAAAAATGAAATTGATATAGAATGGTGAATCCAAGGATGCATTATCTTAAAGTATGAGATCTCGTAACACTTTTGAGATAGATGAGCTACTCGACTTAGTGCTGATTATTTGTTATCTCATATATCGACATAAAACCAGAAAATTTCAAATCATTGCAGGAAGTGGCAGAGAGAACCTGCGGCTTGGCTTATACGAGGAAGCAATTATTTAATGGTATTTTACATGAAAACTCAAATATTGATCCACCACCATGACTGCTCATCTGGCAAAGCTATTGAGTGTTTGAAGAAAAAGAAACACAATGGAGGTGGAAGAAAAGCATCAGAACATGTTTCTGAAAATTTATGTTTCAGACAAATGATTGCTTTATTGTATGTTCTGTCGGATTTATATATGGTTTTGTTTTGATTCCCTTTAAATGGTTGGTTGCATTGTAGAAGTTAGGAACTGACCATTCAAAATTGTAATACTCACAGTTCATAAGCAGTAGTTCTCATTATACTTATTGGTAACATCATTTTGTTCATTTTTCTTAGAGGAATCTGTTGTACCAAAATTATTTATCAGTAAATTATGTTTGAATTTGGAATATGTTGTCTTTTAATTATGAAATTAGTGGTTTTTATACTAATATTAGTAAGGGAAATTTGTTTTCGAGATTGGAGATTTAATTTCAAATTTGAAGGAAATAAATGTATTTTTTTTTAAAAAAAATACAAGAGTTTCATCAAGAAAATAATGAAAAAAAACTAAACAGATGGTTTACTAAACCACAACAAAGCTAAATTTCCAGCTTACCACAAAAAATTCCACTTTCTATTAAATAAATGTTTAAACTATACCCATGTTGGCATGCTAGTTTAGAATTTGGATGAATGATCAATAGTAAAGGGTGATATAATATTTTACAATATAATTATAAAATTTAGGATGTGAATTGCCCCCCCCCCCAACCAAAATCATATGTTCAAATGTTATTGAAAAGGTACATGATTTTTATATTGATTATTTTTTTTTGAGAATATATTAATTATCTTATTTTGTGTTATCTTATTGGTCTCTCTTCTCTTGATTTATACTAAAAAAAAAAAAAAAAAAAAAATCAAAATTAGGCCCGTTTGATAACCATTTGGTTTTTTTGTTTTTTGTTTTTGAAATTTATACATATTATCACTTTCCTACAAAATGTTCTTTCATTCCTTCTATATATCCGTCTTTTTTTAAGAAAGTAAGAGAATACTAACCAACTACTAAAAACAAAAACAAACTTTTGGAAACTATTTTTTTTTTTTTTTTAAGTTGGTTAGTGTGCTCGTACTTTTGTTAAGGAAATATGAATATATAGTAGGAAGGTTGGAAATTTCCTGAAAATAGGCTTAAATTTCAAAAATTAAAAACAAAAAACCAAATGGTTATCAAATGGGGCTTAAGTTGCCCGAACATAAAAGACCTAAAAAAACCGAGGTAGGAGTTCAATTATGAAAAAGTAAGGGCCTCGATTTGTATTTTCAGTTTACTTCGGGGACCGGCCGGAGTCGACGTCGAAGTATTTGAACAGAGTCGTCTCTATTCGATTTTCGTTCTCATTTACGCGAGAGAGATCCGGCGGCGTTCGTATTCCTGAAGAATTATTCACCGGAAAACTTTTTTCACGAACACATGGTCAATTTCTTTCTTCATTTTGAACTAATCTCATCTTTGTTTCACACTTCTGTTGCGTATACGTCTGATTTTGCTTTTGATATGTATCGTTGTAACAATCTGTGAATTTTGGGATGAAAATTGATGTTAGGATTACGGAGTTTTGTTCTAGTTAGCGATTCTGTTCGACAATTTTGGACGTTTGATTGGTTGATTGATTGTTTGATGTTTTAGTAGATCTGACTTCTGAGCTGTTACAATGTGTTCGTAGGCACAGATCGATCTATGAACTTACTAAGTCGATTCGGATTTGGTTTTTTCTTGCATAGATCTGGTTATTTTCGTCGCAAGATTTGAATCGTCTGTGCCTTACTTTCTTCGTATCCAGTTGATTTAAAACTAATCTCACAATTTTAGTCTCAATGTAATTATTGAAAATGCTTCCAGCTGGGAAGATTTTGATTAATTTAGCGCAAGAAACGTGTCCCCGAGGGGGCAGCCTAGTGGTTGAGGCTACGGACTCCAAGACATGCTTCCTTGAGAGATCCGTGTTTCGAGTAGGTTGTGGAGGGCTTAAACTAGAATACACTCCGATCTATCCTAGTGCCACAACATAGGGATGGGCCAGTGATGCCCCGAGTGGTATAGGAGAGCTAAGCTTTGATTTCCCGATTTATTTATAAAAAAAAATGTAGTGCAAGAAACATTTGGAAGCTCTTTCAGAAGGCTTCATGGATTAGGTTTTCATATTTCTCAGACAAGATTGTTATGGCAACAATTCTTTAGGAAAAAACCATCGGCAGACAAAGGCTATTTCCCCCCTCAATTTTAAGCTGTTTGCTTTATTGTATGCAGGATTCTTGCCCTTCCATTAAAAACATTCTTCTTTTGGATTCTGATGGGAAGCGCGTAGCTGTCAAATATTATTCAGATGACTGGCCTGCAAATGGTGCAAAGGAAGCTTTTGAAAAATCTGTCTTCACCAAAACTCAGAAAACAAATGCTCGAACGGAGGGTAGTTACTCTTTATTGCCTTAGTTTTAACTGTTTTTTTTTCTGAGAGTATTTATCTCTAAACATTTCAGCTCCTCCTATATTTAACTCAATTTCAATGCCACTTTAATTGCAAATGTATGTTGTGTGTTTATGATTAAGAGACCATGAGTTCAAATTGACCGCACTCCTAAATGTCGATGAAATTCAAAAAAATAAGAAAGCTTCTGAATCTTTCGTTTGTCAAATTATTCAATGTTTTTTTTTCCCCATAATCGTTGTTTTGTACATGAGAATAAGAATAATCTTTTCAACTGCTTTGAAAGTTTATCTTGTTATCTGCATTCTGTAAGAGCATCTACCAGTCTACACCATTTTGTAGAATACGACAATTTATTTTTTATGCGTTATATTGTTGGTGAAGTTCTTCTTTACATTTTAACTTGATATTTACTTTTAATATACAGCGGAGATAGCAATGTTCGAGAACCATATAGTGGTTTACAAGTTTGTTCAAGACCTCCACTTCTTCGTCACGGGTGGAGAAGATGAAAATGAGCTCATTTTAGCATCCGTTCTTCAGGGATTTTTTGATGCTGTGGGCCTTCTTCTTAGGTCTGACACTTTTTTTATCCTTATGCACCGGTTACTATTGTTCTTGAACATAGTGTTCTTAGTTTTTTTGTTCTTGTACTACAGGGGTAATGTCGAAAAGAAAGAGGCACTTGAGAACTTGGACCTCATTTTACTATGTCTTGATGAAATTATTGACGGAGGGTATTTCTCATATGCTTCTTTTTCCTTGTTACATTTATTCTGTGCATTTAAATTGTGTTGCCTGTTTAATTTCGTTATTTGTTCAGTCTTTTATATTTTGATTGTGACATTTTTATTATTTGCTACCCATTTTAAGTTGATAGACATGCGAATTCTTGTCGGACCAATTATGCACATGAAAATTTAAGTATGATCTGTTAGACAATTATATCACAATCGTTTCTTGGGATTTGGCTTTCACGTCTTCATTTCGTGTTACATTACATAAGTTTCTTACATGAGTTGATGGTGAAACTTATGTAATGTAACACGAAACATAAATCCCAAGAAACCAGAATTCTGGAATTCGAATGGTATAAATGTATATGTTGAGACTTGGTTCATTAAAAGTTATAGCTTGTGGCTGAACGAGTGATTGTTGTTTGAGTAGTTTTAAACAGCCTATGTTCGACTCATGTAAGAAACTAAAACATTGGCTGTTGGATATCATCATAGGTTGGTTTAGTGGTTAAGAGGATTTCAATAAACAATAAGACAAGTTATGGGTTCAGTTGTCGCCTACTTATGATTTAATTTCATACCATTTTCTTAAGCAATCATTTCGTGAATATAGTCAAAGTGCGCGGCTAATGCTCATGGATATCAAAAAACGACTCTACATTTGTAGGTCATAGCCTGAGACTTTCACGTCATTTATAAATGTAGCAGATGATTAATTACGCAAAACTTTCTGTTTTAGTAGCACTCGTGCCCCATTTTCCCTTGTAAAATTAATATAGTAGTATCCATGTTATTAGCTTATTGAAGCTGGAGATGCTGGCTAGAGCTATCCATATCCTTTGCAGGAACCAGCGTAACCAAGAGGTTATGAGTCCAATTCATTTGGAAATATAATAACTTCGACATCAGATGCCTTGATTGTGTCAAGTCAAATAGAAAAACTTTACCAAGCGTTGTTTTACTCATTAAATAATAAACTTACTAAATAGTTTCCTATTTATTTAAAACTTAATCTCTTGATGTGTACTTGTGTCTATGCATTGATGAAAGGAAAAAACCATTTAAATGTTCAAGAACAGACTCATTTTCATCTGAGTATCCATGTGGTTTGGTGTTTTCATCATTGCTTCTCGTGCAAAAGAAATTATCACCATGCTTTTGTGCGTTTAACCATTCGTGTGCGTATTTTTCAGCATTATTCTCGAAACGGATGCAAACGTCATTTCTGGGAAGGTCGCAAGTCACAGTATTGACAGTGGTGCACCTTTGTCTGAGCAGGTACAATACTTAAGCTCCATTTCCCTTTCCCTGTTCTCCCTTTTACTTTCCAGTATCTTGAATGGAGTTTTCTTCTCTTTTTCTTGCAGACAATAAGTCAAGCATTGGCCACAGCTCGCGAACATCTAGCAAGATCACTTCTTAAATAATGTGTATCCGGACAATCCCCACCCCGACCAAACCTAGTATCACTCTAGCCTAAACACGCTTAATTGCATAGTTCTGATGCATTAGTAGTACTGGTATGATCGCAGCCAAGAATCCGATTGAGTTAACCTTGGTGTTTTTGCAAAAGATATTAATGTTGAATTATCAACAACCTCACTCCAGCTCTGCCTTTCATCTGTGATTTGAACAGATGTTTGCGCAGTCCGGGACTGGGGTTAAATGTCATTATATGTCGAGTTACCAAATTTTCCGAAACTATGTTTTCTTTTTTAGCATTTCGGTTTTTGTTGTTCTTGTCTAAATGAAGATCGAGCAGGTTTTTAAATTTTCTGAAACTTCACATATTTATCTTGCAGTGTACTTTGCACACTGGAATTATAAAGATGATCCAACAACTTAATCAACATAGAAAATTTGCGTAGCTTATGGAAATTGTAAATAATACAGTTAAATAGTCTAATACACAACCATTTAACCTTAATTGGTGTTAGCAGTGCTAAAATAAATCAATAGCTTGGGCTACTTAGACCTAAATTATAGGAGTTGGATTATGTTATAAATTTTTTTTTTTTTTTTTTTGGATTAGGTCGGGTCCGTTCTTATGTTCAGTTTTTTTATCAAAACTAAAAAAAATTATATATACATAAATGATTAATATTAGAATGAGATTCTAGCAAATTGAGTCAAAGTTAGTATTATGTACTTTTTTACATAGTCCTAAAAGTTTCCCTGAGCAAGTTGAGCCAATATTAAGTTAGTATGAAGTTGTGATTCTAGCCAGCTAAGCCAATATGAACAGTTGCTCAACAATATATGTTTAATGATCGAGGTTATGAGTTCGAATCTCTTCGCCCTAAATTATTGTAATCTCAAAAAAAAAAAAAAAAAAAGTTTTCCTCAATGATTTTTTGTTATTTCTACAATTGATAGAGACAAATAAAATTTAAAACTTCAAAAGTGAAATTGTAACAAATTTTATAGTTTAGGAGTAGTTTGCAAGTTTATTAGAATCTGCAATACATACCATTTATAGTATACTTAATTTTTATTTTAAGGATCTATGACATCAAATTAAGCTTACGTTTCGTAACCATTTTATTTTTAATTTTTGGTTTTTTAAATTTAAGTTTATAAAAATTATTTTATCATATATTTTTTTTTATATTTGAATATCTAAATCTTATCTTTATTTTTAAAAACCAATCAAAAATTTAGAAACATAACAAGTAATTTCTAAAAACTTATTTTTATTTTCGAATTTTAGTTAGCATTCACATACTTTAAGAAAAAAATAGATATATCATACGAAAGATAGAACATAAGAAATTTGAATAAAAATAAGCTTAAAGTAAAAAAAAAACAAAAAAAACAATGATAATGAAACGGGGCCTAAGATACAAACGGTACACTTAAAATTTCTATGGCGTCAACTTTTTTTAATTTTTTTCTCTTTTTTAAGGATCTATAACTCAAATTAAAGGAACAAAAGTATACCAAGATATTAGTTGAAGTGCAGCAAGTTGACCACAAAATTAAAAATAAATAAATAAATTTACATTTGAATTATTCAGCTGTTAAATCTTTTGAAATTATTCTCTTCCATGGTTTGTGGCAATGAGAGAGTTTCCTTTGTTTTTTTCCCCATATTTTTCTGGGCCTTGTCGTTTATAAGCCCAAAAAACTGATTCTATTATTCAGGAACTGCCCTTCTGAAATTATAAAACCACTTCACAAACCTCCGTTTCCACCATTCGCAGCAGATCCAAATCCACCAGAAATTCACGATGCCGTACTACACCAGGGACGATGAAGCCGTTGACGACTTCGACGAGTACGATTCCACGCCCTACGGCGGAGGATTCGACCTGTTCCTGACCTACGGCCGCCCAATCCCACCCTCCGATGAGACCTGCTACCCTCACTCCGACGGCAACGACGACGACTTCGACTACGAGCGTCCGCAGTTCGAGTCCTACGCCGAGCCCTCCGCTTACGGCGACGAAGCCCTCCAGACCGAGTACAGCAGCTACTCCCGCCCCAAGCCCCATCCGGCTTACGGCGGAGGATCTGAGTACGGATCTGGTGGCTATAAGCCCGCCAAGCCTCAGCCGGCGTATGGATTCCAACCAGACGGAGGATCCGAGTACGGATCTGAGGAACAGGTGTATGGATCTGGATACGGCCGGAAACAAGAGGATGAATCGGAATCGTACGGATCTGGTCGCTATGGACGCAAAAAGGAGGAGGAATCTGAATCTTACGGATCTGGTCGCTATGGACGCAAACAGGACGATGAATCTGAATCTTACGGATCTGATCGCTATGGACGCAAACAGGAAGATGAATCTGAATCGTACGGATCTGGTCGCTATGGGCGCAAACAGGAAGATGAATCTGAATCGTATGGATCTGGTGGCTATGGCCGGAAACAGGAGTACGAGAGTTCAGGCTATCAAAGGGAAGAATATGGGAGGCCCAGCTATGGCGATGAGGAGCCGAGGAGGCCAACCTATGGCCGATCCGAGGAGGAGGATTACAGGAAGCCAAGCTACGAGAGGCGCGATGACGATGACAACGAGCGTCGCCATGGGCGGAAACAATACGGTGGGGATTCGGACGACGAGGAGAAGCACGGCCGCCGCCATCACCACCACCGCAAGGACTATGATGAGGAGTAATGCAATGGGATTTCTCAAGAATCTGCGTTCTGAGATTGCTACTAAATAAAAGCTTGGAACGTCAATTTGATGAACTCTGCAATGGTTTGTTTTGTTTTCTGTTGTTTGTTTGCTGTGTGGTGTTTGCCTATGCTTTTGGGACATTACAACACCAATCTTTATCCTAAAGAATGTATTTTGTTGTTTCCATGTTGCCCTTATACTAAAATTATATGAAACTATTTCACTTGACTTTGCTTATCATCATTATTTTCCTAATATTTTACCCATCAAGAAATTTGGAATTTGTTCTAAGGGGATGGGGATAAATATTAATTCTCTAGTTAGTTGAATTGATTTACAATCAAACAATGAAAACAAAAATAGAAATGAAACTCTCTACTTATATAAACTTGTGAAGGATGTTGAAAAATTACTTTTGGAATATTCAACTTATATAAACTTTCTTTGTCAATATTGTATCTTTACTTTTGGAATATTCAACTTTTACTCCCTGGAATGTGTTCAAGGATTGGTCTTCCTTTTTTATTCATCTAGTGAATGAGCTTGTTAGTGTTACTATTGAAAAATTATCCTTGAAAAAATTATATTTATAATGGATGTTAGAATCTTCTCTAAGTTAATACTATTGTTAATCTCATGAGATGAAAAGCTTGGAGAGCTAATATAGTTCTATCACTTTGTATAAATTTTGGAAATTTATTTTGCATTATGTCTTTTTACAAGAAAACTATTTTTATTTAATCAATTTTGAAAAATAAGCAACTTTGAAATAATAAAAGGTGGATTGATCAAATTAAAAGTTTATGAATGTGATACAACTATTTTAAGGTTTTGAGATTGGCTGATCAAATAAGATATTTAATTGCACTTTTATTGGGGTGGATTGGTTCTAAGGTTGACCTATTTTTAACTCGGTTAACCCAACTTGAACTAAAAAATAGATAACATTGTATTTATAAAATAAGTAATCTAGGTTTAAGTATAGTATCATCTATTGGGCTTGAACGTGTTACCTATATAATATTTGATGTTCTTGTGTTAACCTAGTGATCGGAAGGAATCCATGGAAGGTAATGAGTAAATTTATACTCAAGGAAGTTCCAGATAATAATGGAGGCATGAAAATAAAGGTACTAGGAAACGATCTTTTAGATATGGTGGATTATTCAATATGTTAGTTTCATCACAAATGATGACAATCGAATTAATTAGTTTTCACCAGAAAGTTTCCTGATTTTGCATCTAGTTATTTTTCTTGATTTCTTTAGTTGCTTAGTATGCTTCTCGAGAGATAATCCTGATATCTTTTTGTAAACCAGGAAATCGGAGCTTAGCTTCCCTATATAATGGGCATTACTGGCCCGTCTCTAGACTCTGACATCGGAATACATCGGAGGGTATTCTAGTTTAACGCTTTCCAACAGTCTCGAACTAGTATTCCGAAGGAAGTATGCCCCTCGGGGACTTACATACGTATCGATTGTTGATTTGGTATTTTCTCTTGGTTTTGCAGACACTCGACCAATAGTTACAGCGCCAGTGGTGAGTATCCAATGGTTTCTTATGAACTCTCTTTACTTTAATCATAAATGAAGAACTGAATGGCCTTTGGCATCTTATATTAGTGGCATTAAGTTTTAGTTTTTTACTAACTTCTGGCTTCTAAAATAGGAAACACATCATCCTTTTTAATGTGTTTGACTTGGATAATGAAACCAAATTTCATTGTGTCAAAAGGGTAACTTGGAAAAAAATAGGTGTAACAAATCTTTCCCTCCATGCTGGTCTGTTATTTAACAGCCTTATGCTTGTTTATTTGTTTTGATTATAAAGAGAGAAAATCATAGTCTGATATAGTATTATCAAAATGTGACTTGCTGTGTAAAAAGTGGATGTTATATAGATCCTGCTGTCATGCTGGTCTGTTATTGATGAATCTCATATTTATTTCGAATTTTGATTATGAGGAAAGAGAAGCAACCAAAAGAAGGTTAAATGGAAGTTGTAGCAGATAGACACCTAACGGTCGAGGTGCTCGACCAAACCAAACCGATTAAAGAGGGTAAGGATCTAAGAGGTTATGTATTCCATTCAAGGTAGTCACCTACTTAGGATATATATAATTTTTTACAATTTCCTTGAGATTCAAATGTTGTAGGATCAGGTAGTATGTTCTTTAGTCGAGGTGCGAATAAGTCACTCACGGATATCTCTGTTTACAACGTGTTCTTTACAAAGTGGGGAAAACATAATGATTTTCCTAATCTTGATACAAGCAACTCAGTGTTAGTTCTTCAGTATATACAGATGAATGAGAATGCAACATTGAAAGTCATCTTTGTGGGGGGGAAAGGACTTTTGGTAAGGTCTAATTTAAACTTAGTTTTTTTCCCTATGTTCTTACCAATAATTTGAAGTTCTATAAACGACATCAGCTAGGCTTTGTTACAGCTTTATGGTGTTGTCCCTTCCTTATATACAGAAGACCGTTCTCTATCTTAGCAATGTGAGACAATTTTGTTTGCTCAATTGGTATAAACGAAAACAACGAAATCGAACTGGACATCCAAAGCTTCTCAGGTAGAGTAAATTACCCTCCAAAGAATGACAGGAATCTGGTCAACCTCACCTAACAAGAATGCCCCTTTATTGCTGGAGCAATGTCACTGAACATCTTTCCCAGTGCTCCATCCTTCATTAAGAATAACAAAGCTTTCCTTTTCACTGCTCTTCCCTCATTAGAGTTTCTCGTTCTGTGATCTTCGAATACACTTTCGTCTACTCTGATCCGGTCGAGGTGGTTTTTCGTTTACGCAGCTCAATCTCGTAAAAGTGGATCAAAATCGGTTAATCATGAGTTCATTAGAACACATCTCTCAGTGTAGATTCACTGAGAGGTGCAGACAACAACCATGGAGAAGCTTTGCATCTAATAAGCTCTTCTTGTAAGCAATTAGAAGCCATAGGAATATTTTTCTAATCATTAAAAAAAAAAAAAAAAAAACTTGAATCTTCTTGTTTTTTTTTTTTTTTATTTGAGAAGCCTTGAATCTTCTTGTTTGTTTGCTTGTTGTAAATGTGTTGTGTTAAGTTAAATTATCAATCAACTCAAAAGCTTAAGTTGATGGTTTGCGTTAAATTTAATTATATGAATTAACATTCGTCTTCGTTTTTGAATTTAGAAATTTGAGAAATACTATAAATGAAATTTAATTTTAATTGGGGAGGAAATGACTTCATAGAAATTCGAACTCAAGATCTCGTGCTCTGATACCATATATGTTAAATCACCAATTAATCCAAACATTTTTATATTAAACTATTCATCAACTCGTTAATTTGGTGGTTTAACCTAATTCAACAAAATAGTTAGTAGTGACAATACTCAAAATGTTCTCGAACTTCAGATCGTTTGAGAATTCGTCAGCTTGGAGAAATGTGCAATTTTTTTTTTTTTATTATTCTTTTTTTCTTTAAATGAGAAATGTACAATTATACTTTCTTTCAGTCAGAATCGCTCGTACATTCATGATCGAAATAATCGTTTTGCTTGGTTTATACTCTTTGCATTTAATAAAGAAACAGTATTCACATTACGAAGTGGGTACCTATTTTCAATTAAAAAAAAGGGTTTTTTTTTAGGAAGATTAAAAAAAAAGGGTTAAAATCTCATTTTCATAGTGATTTTTTTTTTTTTGAAAGAAATTTTCATAGTGAAGTTTCAAGTTTATTCAATTTTAGTTTTATTTAAAAAATTCTTTTGGTCTCAGTATTTTCAGCCAAGGAATGATTTAATCTTTAAAGTTTAATTTTTGTACTTTTAAATCAGTTAAAAATAAGTTTATAAACTTTATTACTTAGAATTTAGTTTCTGGTAGATTAAATTAGTATCAACTAGAAAGAAAAATGAGCAAATTGTTAGAAATTAAAGTTTTCAGCTAGATCAAAGTAGGCTAGTGGTAGGGTGTGAGGAGAAATTAAAATATTCAATCAAGTGTTTTATAGAATTGAGTTCTTGATGCTTCAAAAAGAATATTGAGTTCTTGACAAATTAATCTATTTATTATTATTTTAATAAAAAAAAATTTAGGAAAGAGTTGCTTGCTTCCTCAAATCAATTGTATTCTTCTTACAATAAAGAAATATCCAATTTGATATTCTTCTCGCATTTTTGAAATATTGCATTCGTTATATATTCAATTAAATAATTTTTAAATTTTTCTTTAGAAAATGGCATCCAATTTCTAGAAGAAGAAAAGAAGATTTTTAATGTAATAAAAATGGGCTAAAAAATTGCATTTATAGCACAAAATTAAAAATAATTGCATATATACCAAAATTCTGAGTGATTGAACTCAATCGAACTCAATCAATAATTAGTGAATGAACTCAATCAGTTTGTTAAGTGATTGAGCTCAACTGATTGAGTTTAATCACTAGTTATTGATTGAGTTCGATTGAGTTCAATCACTCAGAATTTTGGTATAAACGAATTTTTGATAAAAATGTGACCCTAACGTTGGTATACATAACAAATTTCCAAGAAAAAAAGCACTTTTAAATTACAAGTTTCATTTTGAAAAAAAATAGCCAAAATGAAAACGAAACATAAAAACGATTAAAACACACACATATATATATATATATATATATATAATTAATAAATTGTAATGAAAAAAAAAAACTGAAACTGGGCAGCAATGGCACTCATCTATTATCATTCATTTTTTTGTTTTTTTACAGCTCTATTATCATTCGTTAAAAAGAAACAAAAATAAATTTTGGAAATTTCTGTTTTCATTTCAATATATCCAACAACTATTTGAAATTTCCATGAAACTAGATCCAAAATATATACTTTTCAACATATACCTAAAATTATTTAGTAAGAAAATCATATTTAAACTAGCCTACTTTTCCATGTGCCCCTGCATATTCTTTATTACAAGGTATCATTTTATTCCCAATTGAATGTTTGAAGTTTGTATTCTTGAATCCATTATTCAGCAAAGGTAAAACATTAGGAAAAAAACATAAACTCTACTCACTCCTAGCTTTCAATTGATTACCAAGTTCATTATTGTTTTGAAAAACCGTTCTAAAAATTGTGATTGACTGACTTCGTAGAATTGGACGTGAGTCTGTTTAGGACAATTAACACCCACAAACGGGCAGTCTTGATCCTCACATCGCAAAGTTAAGAGTCCAAACTCGGTACTATTTGTTAGAAATAACTAACACCCACAAGCCTCCACATTGACATGATATTGTTCACATTGGACATAAACTCTCGTATTTTTATTTCTTGTCATCATCCAGAATGACTCATATTAATAGAGGTGTTGTTCTCTTCTTGTATACCCAAGATCAAACATTTTAACTTTGTAATGTAGGTAAAGACTACCGATGTAGAACAAATGAGTGGTGAGTCTCGTATGACTTTTGGGTGATGACAAAAAATAATCATGAACGATTATACTCATCAATGTGAAGTTCTGTGAGTTATAGTTGTCCCTAATAGAATCAATTATTCACAAATTTATGGTTTTCATCAAAGCCAAAGACAACTTTTAATACCTCACCTCCATCATATAAAATTTGTATTCAGAGAATTACAAGGTAAAAAAAAAAAACATAATTCACCACTATATATTGTTGCAAAAGATAGTTTGTTAGTGACTTGAAGAAAGAAAAAAAAAAACTCACTTTCTTACTTTTTTTAGTGTACTTGTTTTTGCTCTTTCTATTGCTTGTGGTACCCAACTACTCCATTGCCTGCTTTCTCAAGTTTTCTTATATTCTTTTTCTTCTTGGTGATCCAAGAAAGCTTTGATTCTTAAGTTTAATTAATAAAATAATTTACAGTGAAAAGATAATCACTTCTGTTCAATAACAGTGTTGGTCTGCTCTTTCCTTTGGTCTATTTTATTAAAGCTTGGCTTCACTGTCATTATTACTACACTAACTCCAATAAGAGGAAACCACATACACTTCAGCAGCAACTTAGAGTGAATGGGTTCCAACATTCTCAGAAATTTAGCACTATTTTTCTTACTCTGCTCAGGTAATGGTGATTATAAGTTTCTCAATTAAAGTACAATTTTTTTTTGTCGAGTTAAACATATGGGTGAGAAGATTCGAACCTTTGAGTTTTTGGTCAAGAGTGTACTCTTTAACCAATAGAGCTATGCTTACATTGACCTATCATATGGAGTTGATATGTCCAAATCTGCAAACAAAATGACATAATTGTTAGGCATGGAAAGGATTGCATTCCAAGGCTTTCATCAAATCTTCCACACTAAATTGAAGTTTGACAAAGATTTCTCCATTTTTCATGTTTTTTTTTAAAATCATTATAGATATTTTCAATTCTTTGCATATGGAATGTCTAATGCAATTCAAATACCTTCCATAAATCAATTGAAATGTGTACATGCATGCTATACACGAGTGTAACATACTAATATTTTAGCCGTTCCAATGAATTTCTCACGCGTTTCTTCAACCATCAAAATGTTGTAAGGTCAAGGTGTATGTCTCACGAAGAGTCGAGGTGCACGTAAGCTGACCTGCCACCCCTCATATATATTAAAAACAATGACAAACTGATGCATTTTTATTTTTTCAGGTTCAAGTTTTGCAGAGAAACCACCTAAACAAGAAGAAAATCAACAAAACATACCTCTGCAGAATGAAGAGGGCAGAAAAATCTTGTCTCCTTCTGTACATTTCACTGAGTTGGATGAAACCCAATTTGTTAACCCTGCAACAACACCAGGAGGAACTCAAACTCCAACAGTAAATCCAACTTCACCATCACAGACTGTACCAAACTCAGTAAACCCGAATGCAAATCCCGCCACAGTGCCCGGAAACTCTGGTGGAGGTTCATGGTGCATTGCAAGCCCTGCAGCTTCCCCAACTGCTCTCCAGGTGGCTCTTGATTATGCCTGCGGCTATGGCGGTGCTGACTGTTCGGCGATTCAGTCGGGTGGGAGCTGCTATGACCCGAACACCGTGAAGGACCATGCTTCTTATGCCTTCAATGACTATTACCAGAAGAATCCAGCCGATACTAGCTGTGTTTTTGGAGGAACAGCTCAACTTGTTAGTACAAACCCAAGTATGGCACTTTTCACCTTTCTGAATCATAATTAACCCCTGTTTGTCACTTGTGGTAGACAATTTTAAGAGATTCTATTCAACTACAAAATTTAGCTTAAAACAGGATTACTACAAAAGTTCCTACTTAATCTGTGAATCCTACTAACAATTTTTATCCAATAGAAACTGACCATGCTACAAAGTAACAATAACTACTTTTTGAATCACAAATTATGCTTTCCTTTGTAGTTAATCCATCTGTGATGTGCTAGGGCTACTTTTCATTCAGCCTTTTATCTCTCTTTTATCCTCCTTCCCTAATAGAGAACTAGAGATGATATCTTACTCTTACAAAAGTTAAAGGAAACTTGCTGATAGTGACAATTTTCCCAAAAAGAATCATATCCTATCCTATCATCTAGAGATAAATACTAAATGGTGATATCTAGCAAAGTCAAAGCTCAAAGGTGAAATAAAATCTCAGAAATTGGTCTTTCTAATTTTTTATTAACTGTCTTTTCAAAATTATTGCAGGTAGTGGTAACTGTCACTATGCAACACCCAGAGCTGTAACAAGGTAATTCCTAAAGAGATCTTTCATTCATTTTACTAGGATGCTTTAATTCCCCCAAAAAATAACAGAAAGAAATCATTAAAGTAAGCAAAATCAAAACTATTTAGGTGAAAAAAAACTAATCTCTTTATCTACTTGCCCAGCCCCACTCCACCAGCAATCCCTGACCCAACTCCACCAGCACCCGTAATCCCAAACCCAACACCACCGGCACCTGTAATCCCAACACCAACTCCACCGGCCACCACAATCCCGACACTGACCCCGCCAGCCACCACAATCCCGACGTATACGCCAACAGATGAATCAATGTATGGTGCAGAACCATCAGGCATGCCCAGCTCGGCCACTTCAATGTCACAACGATGGCTGCTGCTCTTGGCAATGACTTACCTTTTGGGTTCGCTCGTGGCAAATCAACTGTAAGCTGAAGGACTCTCATTTCTTCTCTCAACAGAGAGATGGCAATCGCTTATTTGCTGCACATTTTTGCATTGTTAGACATCAATACGATAAAACAATGATTATAAAGCAAGTTATAGCTGTTACATCAAGTTATGTATTAGAAAACTAAGTTCACAGAAACATACATCAGATGATTAAACAAATAAATAGGTCATATGCTAGCTATACGATATTTTACATCGTTAGTCAATAAAAGGATATAGATAAGTCAATTCCATTCTGGAAGCTTGTTAGCAAATAAAAGGATATAGATAAGTCAGTTCCATTTGGAAGCTTTTAGGTTGTTTTCCAGGGAAAAAGGCACAAGAATCAATTCAGTTTTACTTTTATCTATGAAAAATAACTTTGTCAATTTTTTTATTGTTCACTTTGTAATTTACAACTTGTACAACAAAAAATAGAGGATAGAAGGCAAGTTCATAAATTTGCATATATCGCTAAATAAGGCAGATGAGAATGATTGAGCTTAAATTCTAAATACTTGTCTAAACGACCTAGATAACAAATTTGGCAATGGCACACTCATATAATTGGAAGTTAAAAAAAAAATACTAATAACTTCTAGCTATCACTCTAAACTGAAAGATTGATATTCGATTGACTGGAGCTGATTGGCCCAAAAAATAGGAAAGGGAAATTTCTTTATTGTCACTTGTCAACATCAAAAGGTAACACCAGTATACACCTAATGACCAAAAAGTCATGGGTTCACTAGGACTGTTTTTCAACAGTTACAAGTAGACCAGTAGTATTTAATGAAGATTTATCCGTTAAGGTTTACTTGGGAGTACTGAGGAACTCAGATCATGAGCAGGATTGAGACAGCAGTAACACAAATGACTGCTACTGTTGCAACAATCGAATTCTGATCAAATGCTCTCTGAAGGCTGCCAGCTCGAGAGAAATGCTGGAAAGCCAAATATGCTGCAATCAGTAGTGAAATAATGCTCCCTTCTTGACTTCCCCTGCCAATGACAGATGATACTAAATGCTGAGAATCGAAAAATTATTGAGGTCAATCCAATCCCATTAGGAAATTAAATGCTTACCTTAAGTTTTGGACTTGATATGGGGCCACAACCACCAAAAGTAATGTTATGAAAGGTATGTCCAGTTCACCTGCATTCAAAATAATGCAGCATCCAACTTCCTAAGAATTTTCTATCCATCCAATAGATTGTACAAATTGGAATGCTTTCAGTAAGTTCAATGATGAGGTTCAAACTAAGCTATAAACTAAACTCCTTTGAAGATGAAATGAATGATAAAGCCAGCTACAAAATTCTTTAATAGGTCAAGCGAGGTAAATATGGAGACAGAATATACCAGGGATGAAGAAGAACAGTCGAACGAGAAGTGACAAAAATGCAGTCCAAATGCCATATTCTCCTCTGAAATTGAAGTTATAACCAGTAAGAACTAATAGCTCGAAAATCTTGCTGATAGCTACCGATAAAAAGCTTAAATCATATGGCAAAATTGTTTCTTTGGCATCCAAATGTTGTAGAGCCAGGTGATATGTCCCGTGACATTAGTCGAAGTGCGTGAAAACTGACTCGGACAATCACATATATCAAAAAAATAATCATATGGCAAAATTGGTTTTAAAGCAACTTCGATTAAACTTCTTGAAGATGATTGATGCATCCATGTGATCGTAAGGGGAAAGGAGATAGTATACAAAGAGCTTTGATGAGGCTTACTTAATCCACGAGATAACACTTGCCGGTGCCTGGAGAGCAAAAAGTGGAACAATAAATGACTTCTGAATCCCAGTCCCCCTTGCTAGCATTAAGACCCTGGAGAAGAAGCCAGTGGTTCTAAAATTCTACTTTGATAAGTGCAATGGACATAAATGCAATTAGTCAATTACTTACCTGTCGGAAGCAAAAGACAACGGTAAATTATAAATCTGCTCTTCATAATTGTTAGAGTTCAGTTCTTATGCTTTCAGAAACTAGAATTTAGTCTTAGTCCTTATAATTTTCAAAACTAAAATTTAGTCTCCACGATTTTAAAAAGTAAAAAGTAGTCTGTTTTCTTGACTTTCGTAAACGCTGACCAATTAAATACCTAGAATTTAACTGTTCATCTGTAAGTTATGTGATATTTTTGTCCAATTAATCACTTTAACTTGCATTGTCATCATTGATACATGAATAACTAACTTCCTTGAACTTCTTTTTTTTAAAAAAAACTAACTTCCTTGAACTTAATTCGCTAACGATTGTACATTTTCATTTTATTTTATTTAATGTTTTATCAAACCATAAAGACTAAATTCTAGTTTCTAAAATCATAAAACTAAGGCCCCATTTGATAACCATTTGATTTTTTGTTTTTGGTTTTTGAAATTTAAGTTTATTTTCACTTAAATTTCCTACCATGTGTTTCACCCTCCCTACAATATATTCATCGCTACTTAAGAAAGTAGGAGAATACTAACCAACTTTTAAAAACAAAAACAAACTTTTGGAAGCTAATTATTTTTGTTTTTAAATTTTAGTTTGGTTTCTACAAATATAGGTGAAAGGTAGAAACACATTGTATGATAGTTGTTATAGGCTTAAATTTCAAAAACCAAAAACAAAAACCAAATGATTATCAAACTTGGCATAAATTTTAACTTTCTTCCATCCATTTAGACATTCTAGTTTTTAAAATCATATGTACTAAAATCTAACTTTATTTAAAGGATTTTAGCAAAAAAATTCGAAATTCATCCGAGTAGTGGTTAAAGTCGAGTATCCAGACCCAATTCTGCAGAATCGTGTCTTGAAGATTGAAAGTCGTAAAATCCATTGTTGAGAGAGCAAAGCATCGACAGTTTACAGCACAACTTGGAAAACATAACAAGATGGAGAGAGCGAGAGAGAATAATTACACAGAAGAAATAGTGGAGATCCACTGAAGATTGCTCGCAGCAGCAAGAGGCATAGCGTAACAAACCGTACTCAAACCACCACGGCTCCTCTTCTTGCGAATCGCCGCCGTAGAAATCCCCTCGCTGCCGGCAGCAAACCTGATCAAACAACTTTTCATTCAGAACAACACAAACGAAATCTCGAACAAAACTCACTACTAACTTGATTCCGGAGCCTGAAATTACCTGCTGAGCGGATTATACGAAATCGAACTCGGCTTCGCGGCAGGATTGAACGAGAGCTTTGCGTTCGGCGGCGAAGATCTTAGAGGGAGAGGGACGGCGAGATTGGATTTGTAGAGAGAGAAAGTGTTGAGAGAAATCGTAGAAGATAATAGAGATGTGCAAACCATTTCTACTTGCTTTCGATTCTCTGGTTTTGAAGCTTTTGATTCGATGATCGCAAGTTTCGCTCGCTTTTGCACGAGAAATGGCAACCGAAATTGAGCGATTGGGCTGGCTACTGGCCATATATAATCCATATTTTGAACGGGAGAGGCTAGTATTGAACTGGTTTACAATCAAATAATGAAATTATTATGTCATTAACCCTTTTCACTTTGACTCATAGTCAAACTACTCATTTTTATTGATTCAATCTTAACTATGAAATTAAATTTGATTATTATTATTTAATTAAGATAACAACGTCTCATATTAATAATCGTAAAGTTAGAGGTTCGATCTTACTTTGTTATATCTAACAAAGAAAAAACTCAATTCAATTTGTCATCAAACTCATATTTCAATTTTTTTTTACTATTATTATATTTATTTGGTTTTTTTGTTGTAAGTAACAATTTTGTGGATGATAGTTTTTATTTATAGTACTTTTTAAAAGTATTTTCTTTTGTGGATGATGTTATGTTGTATTTTAAAAAATACTCATTAACATTGTTAGAGATTTGTCCAGTTCAACGTTTGACTTGTCTAAAATAAAGATCGACCATACAAAAATTTTAAAGAGTGTACAATAAGGCCACTAAATTAAAAGTCTTGTTGACGGTCATCGACTTCTAAAACTATAAGAAACTTGTCTTTAAAGGATGACACAATAGTTGAAGACTTGAGCTTTTAAGATATGCTCTCTGTGATAATACTCTTTCAATGTTTTCGGTACTTGACCTAAGGACGACCGTAAATATCCTTATTAAAAAAAAAAAAAACATACGAAGCAAATTATAACTTTATAATTTACCCCTAAAATATATCAATAGTGTATATCATATCCGCATTCATAATAATATCATCTTAGTTACAAATTGAGTGCTCCCATTTTCTGGCTTTCGACCTCGCCGAGCTGAAGATAATGCAGAGAACTTCAGCGCTGTGTTCATGGAGCTCATTCTCCAATTCTCTTCCACGCACTCCCATTCTCAATCGATGCGCCAACCCTTTTCCCAGACGCTTAGCTCATACTTGCAACTGCACGGTTTCGTCGATTCTTCAGCCGCCGTCGTATCATCTCCGAAGGTTTCAAATTCCGCTCCCTTCCCGCCGCAGAGTTGGTATGTTCTTCTAATTTGATCAATGATTGTAGCTCTATTTTCAATCGTTTCACTTAGATAGGCCCGATTTAGTGTCCCCGTGGTCGAAGGCTTGGACATTGAAGTTGTGTCTCTAGTTAGAGACTCTCATATGACATTAATTTGTAAATATCTCCCATGTCTCCGTTTTTTAATTGTCTCCCGGTGTATGGGACGGGCGTGGTTACCGGGTAATAGTGGAGCGAAGCTCGGATTTTCGGGTTTCAGAAAATAAAAGAAGATAAGCATGATTTAGTGCTTAATGTGTCTATTTATGAGTTTTCGTCGGGAATACGGGCTAGAATCGAGTGGATTTTTTGGTATTGATCAGTAATTTGAAGGGAAATGCCACTGTATAGGGGTTATTTCGATGTGAAGTGATAATTTGTTTATTTTTGTTGGCATTTCAGCTGTTTCTGAGTTTTTTGAAACTGTGGAAGCTCCGTTGGGATTTGTTGAAATTGGTTACATATCCAATGTTCACGGGACTGATGGGGAAGTTCGAGTAAAACCCAGCACTGATTTTCCTGAATTGCGATTCTCCACGGTAAGCCAATGGCATAAATTCTCGAAAGAATTTGTATGTTTATACACACATTGATTGAATGAGCTGCTCATCGCATTTTGAAATGATTTCGAACTCTTACATTATATGCCCCAGCCCCGTGCACCAATGTTTTTTGTTGATGAAATAGAAAACATCTGGACGCAGTGGTGTAATTTTGATATACTATAATCAATACAACCATTGTCATGTGTTGCACTAGCGGTTAAAGAGGGCATTGAAATCCAAGAAGTGATGCTTTCAATCCCACGGTTCAACCTATCTATAAATAATCTCTTACGAGTTTCCTTAAAATTCAACTCTCTTGACATAAAAATATATAATCAATCCATTTTAGCAAAACTATTGAGTGCATTTTTTCTTTTTTGATATCCTTGACTGTCCAGGTCAGCTTGCGCACACTTTGACTATTGTCGCAAGACATAATTCTTGACCCTATAACATTTGGATGTGAAGAAAACCCGTAGAAAATTAATCTCTAGATAGGTGACCACCATGAATTGGACCAATCATCTCTTAGTTTCCCAAGGCCCTGTTGACTATTAGGTCACTCCATGATAGTTACTCAAACCAACCTATTTACTTGCCCTCAAATCAATAGCAATTGATGCTTAACCCCTTTTCTCTAGCCCGGCACAAGATGGTTGAAGCAGCAGGTTCTAGGAAGGGATGAAATCCGAGAAGTTGACCTGGAGGATGGTAGGGAACACCCTGGTCGAAAGAGTTGGATATTGAAGTTTATAGGAATTGATACTGCTGAACAGGTAAACCTATTTCCCTTATTGTGTACGATTAATCATGTTTTTATTATAAAGTTTTATTTTTCTTCTCAGTATCACTTCACGTGATGGGTTATGATCAATGTATAGAAGCCACGAGATTAGTATTATCATAACTCTGAAATTATTGTTCTTTTGACACACGTAATAGTGAAAAAAAAAAACATTGCAAGGATCTAACTCAGCCGGGCAGATTTTACTATTTTCACGGATGTTGTTATAATCATATTGTCATAATGAACTATTTGGAATTAAAACATGTCAGTATTATGATATCATATGCTATTCAGGCCAAGCTACTCATTGGATCGACCATCCTCGTGAGGGAAGAAGACCGACCAGAGCTGGAAGAAGGTGAATTTTATTCCCGTGATCTTGTTGGCATGAGTGTAATTCTAAAGGTATGCAGATTTTTTTGCATGTATAAATTATCTCTCAAGTCTCAAACACATTTATTTACTTATTTGACTTCAAATTATATGTATATTTTTATCAAGTAGGAAAGCCCCCTGCACCCTCCAGGGAAAATAGTTTCCCAAACTACTATTTAGAAGAAGTATAGAGTTTTCATACACTACCTATCTTAAATTGTACTTTTGGACTAATAAAAAAACAAATCTTCCAACCATCATCCATGGCTACTTTTGTTTTATACCTTCACAATAATAAGTTATATAACTTTGTTTTCTTTATTTGCCTTTGGTTGTTTGTAACACTGATTGCATACAACCCTTCAGGAAACTGGTCAATCTCTGGGAACTGTTGTTAATGTATTTGATAGTGGAGGGGCAGATCTTTTACACGTAATGCTTAATAGTTCTGAAGATATTCTTGATACCAACGGAAATCCAACATCAACAGAGACTGGAGTATCTGGTCGACTTGTCTGGATACCTTTTGTTGAAGCCATTGTTCCTATTGTTGATCTCCAACGACGAGAAATGAAAATTACCCCTCCGAAAGGTCTTCTGGAATTAAATTTGCAATCTGCCGAGAGATCGAAGAAAGAACGACGCCAACTTGTGAGGCATATTCGTTTTCACTCTGTTCATGTTTTATATTAATAAACTTAGTAAAGATGCCTACTTATTTTAAGTAATGAATGCACTGATGATAACGTTACACAATTGCAGTTGATGACTAAGGCCCCGTTTGATAACTATTTGGTTTTTTGTTTTTGAAATTTAAGCTTATTTTTACCTAAATTTTCTACAATGTGCTCCATCTTTCCTACAATGTATCCATTTTTTCTTAAGAAAGTAGGTGGATGCTAACCAATTTCAAAAACAAAAATAAGCTTTTAGAAGCTACTTTTTTTTTTTTGTTTTCAAATTGTTGTTTGGTTTCTAAAACTATAGGTAAGATGTAGATATTCAAGTAAGAAAAACGTATGATAAGATAATTGTGGTAACTTAAATTTCAAAAACTAAAAACTAAAAACAAAATGATTATCAAACGGGACCTAAAACATTATGCTGTTTTTTTTTTTAATCGTATTTTGCTTGCAAGAATTCTTTTTCTTGATCTCGACTTGTAGTCTGGTAACTTAGGCCATCCATTGTAGGAATGGAAAGAAAAGAAGAAATTCCAAAAACGTCTCGTAGCTGCAAAAAAGAAACTGTCTGAAATGGAACAAAAACACATATTCGATGGTTTCAAATTTGGAGAAAAATCACAGGGAAGGTTACTTGCCGATCAGATAGTTGGAGTGAATTCCAAGTTGCTTCAAAAAGTTTTACAAGATATTGAGATCCCTTCAAGAAGGTGTACTTTGATTTTGAACTGGACAGTTTGTTCTCATCTTTTTATTCATTATATTTCTCCAAGATGGTATAGTTTAATTTTGAATTAGACACTGTTGGCTCTCTATCTTTCTATACATTTTGTTTGCTGTATCTCATGATTAAATTCAATTGAAGTGATGAATTTAAATGATAGTTTATGCCTTCAGAATCTTTTGGATCTGTACATATTACATAACAAATTGCTGGGCAAGGTGGCTAAGTCATTGATTTCTTAACCAGTTAGGGTTTGCTAATTATGTCATTATTCTGTTCAGGATCTTAAATGTTACAAATGCGTATTCCCCCTTTTTTTAAGATATCGAGACAATAAATATATTTTTTAACGATGTCGTTGTCTACTGTGAGAGTTTCCTATAAGTCGATGAGTTCATGTCTGTTTAAATCCTTTTGTCTACTTCTCAATGCACTGACCCTTGTATTCTAAATTGACTCCTTGAATCAGATTGACTGTTAACAAGCTATTCGATGCCTCTAAATTGGAGAAAATACAAAATATTTTGAGGATACCAGATGAATGTGTCACTTCTGGTACAAATGAGGAGGAACTTAGTAAACATACCAGTTTGCAGAAAGAAGGACTCGATCTCATATCTTCTGGAAAAACGGCTGTCGTTTTAGTCGTTAATGACGAGGGGTGGTACTCTGACCTTGATATTGTTTGTGATGACGCTGAGGATCCAACATCTTCTTTCCTTCCTGATTTACTTCGTGATGATATGAGGTTCGCAAAGGTTGTATTTTTTTCTGGCCCTTTCTATTGATGGATTATTGTGATTTTTTTAATCATACGTTTGCCTGCTGTGAATCAATGTGCACTAGTTACGCTAGTTGCATCACTAGAGTTTTGAAAAAGAAAAAAAAAAAATTATTGCATGTGGTGAGAAATGCTTGCTAAGTTATGGTTTTCATTCTCATATTCCAATCTACTATTACACTTGCTGAAATGAAGGTGGTTAGTTTACTAGGATTTTGAGTTCAACAACTAGTAGATGTGGAAATTTAAACTCACGACTTCTTGATTATAGACACACTTTTGCTGGTTGAACTATTGTTGGCCATTTTGTATAATTTAGATGTCTAAACAAAGTAATTTACAAGGATTTCCGTGCTGAAATGACAATATAGGCATTTTTATTCATTAAGGTGGGAAGGTTATTTGGATCTTCATTGAATTCTAAGATAAATATTGAAATCTTAATGAGCATGGATTCATTAGAACATTTTTCAAATTAAACTTGTGTACTTTGCAGATTGTAGACAGATCATACGTGCCTCTGGTTTTGGTATGCTCAGCTTCCAGAATCCATTCAATTGAACAGTTTTTCAAGGACAACGATTACTTTGCCTTCAATTCTGAAAAGGTTGGTGAGGTTACGTATTCGAATCCCCCTTCCCAATATTGTTGTATAAAAATAAAAAACAATTACATTTTAGTTGGATGAATTCTACTCTCATTTATTATCAGTCACGCCAAAGTAATACATTTATTTGAAATAAAAACAATCTAGTCATCAACAATTTTCTTGTTTGATAACTTGCAACCAATTTTCCAGATCTGGTTTTTGGAAGAAGAGAGACTTCCTGTTGTTAGCAGTGTGGTAGATGAACAGAACAAATACAAGATATTAATGAAATCACCATGGGAAATTCTACAATCCCCAGTTGGTTCTGGAGGGGTCATCAACTTGCTTTCATCGTCGAGCATTCTGGATAATCTCACCGAAATTGGCGTGGAGTACGTCGAGGTTAGCCATTCAAGAAATACCATCAATGTTATCTTGTTACGGTTTCGGTCCTGAGTCGCTTAACCATTGATTTAACAATGTACCTTCTTGCAGATCTGTAGCAGCAGCAATAGAAGTGCTGGCATGAACGCTCTACTTCTCGGGTATATCGCAACGCGGGGAGCTAATGTCGGGATTCAGCTCCATAAAGGTGACAACGACTTCGAGAAAAGCTTCAACTTGATATTCTCAATGAACTTTGTAAAGAAATTGATGAATCAAATTGATAAGCCTCAGTTCTATGCCATCCCGAAATCAAATGAACATGTCGAGAAGGCCGACAAAGAGTGGGTTAGCGTTGTTAGCCCTTCCTCTCCTAACTCATACCAACTTTGTTCTTCAATTTTTAGTTGCTTAGATGAGTGTTCTTTTGATGAAATGTGTATGATGGAAATTGCTTAATATATCATTAGTGTTATATATACTTTCTCCTTGGTTTTGCTTTTATAGGGAATTTGTCTAGGTGATAACTTTTTTCCTTCTTTTTTTTAGTGACAAAAAAATCTCATGATGCTATATATATATACTAAATTGTATTGATATTATTATAGGAATGTATGTATTAATATTAATGTATTTGAAGTAAAACGTAGAAAGTTAAAAGTATATTTAGGGCATGTTTGGCTTCGAAGGGATGAAATGAAATGAAATGGGATGGGATAGGATGGGAAAAAAAGAGAAGTGAGAGTAAATTATTGTTTGATAGAAAAGAAAGTCCGCGGGGTAAACGAAGGGATGGACTCTTTTCATCCCTTCCCCGTAATTTATCTTCTCTCCAAACATGCCCTTAGTAATTTGGTTCGCATAAAAAACATAGTTAGATTGATTGAAAAGACATGCATCCATTTTTTAGTTATATATATATATATATATATATATATATATATATATATATTGTATGGTAAACTAACTATGAATTTAAGAGTTATTTTCCATGTCTGTTTATTGTGTTGAAAAAAATGACATATTTTTTATGGAAAAATACCTTTTTAATTCTTACATTTTAAATATCCATTCTCAATATCGAATCCGTAATCATGATATTGAACTAGATTTTCACCGATCAATGAACAATATGAGATTAAAGTAATCCAAACAAATTTTGACTTTGTGAGAAAATGAGAATTTTCATTTGTATACTAATTCCTTAGGGATGTGTTAAGTGTGCATAGTAAGTATATTACCTTTTTTGAAGTCCATTTTCAATCTCGCATCCTCTATTTATTGAACGTTTTAATTAATTTAAAATTTTAAATCTAAAAAAATTAATGAAGTGACTATTTAAAAATTGAAAATATAAGATTTAACTCGAAATTATTAGTTAAATTAGAAAATAATTACAAATATAGTCGCTTTCAACAAAATATTAATACTACAATAATAATGAATTAACACTAAATCAAATAATCAATCGCGCCACCGACTTATCCAATACATTTGTAATTGTTTTGTTAGAATAGACTATTTATTACAATTTACCTTCAAAAAAAGAAGAAAAAACTAAACTAAAATTATTATGACTCTATTTTTTAAATTATTTGGTTAGAATAACTCATCTAATACAATTTTTTTAAAAAATAATTAAAAATAGAAGTTTCACGAAAGGGCACACATGTAAATTTTCCAAATAAAAAATAAATTGGGCCGTTTGTTGGAGTCCATGGGCCAGATACTAAACCAGTTGCCAAACAGGACCCATGAAATTCAAAGCAGAAGAAAAGAAACCCTAATTGGAACAGGCATTCTCTATATAAACCATTTAGACTCTAAAGTCATATCGTCGAAGCTTGGACGGCCGAGGAAACCCTAATTTCTGTGAGTTACTCTCTCTGAACTGCCTCTAGGGTTTATACCGATCATTTCCTCTTTGTACCATGTTTCTTTGCCTTGTGTGATGAGATTTTGTTCCTACTTCGTAACTATTCTTCATCCAGTGTCGGATCTGTGTTATTGTCTTGTCATTTAGGATTCATTGTTGGTTTCATAAGATTTTAGCTTCTGAATAATCGTCCATGGTATGTAATCTATAGGTATAAGCGAAAATGGCTGTTCCTTTGCTGACGAAGAAGATCGTGAAGAAGAGGACCGCCAAGTTCAAGAGGCCCCAGCATGATCGAAGGATCTGCGTGAAGGTATTTTACTTTGTTATTCGTTTTTTTCATTTTATGTAAGTTTGTATGTTAGAGTAGAATGCGCAACAACGAAGGTGATGATATGTATTGTCGCCCCAGTCTTACTTGCATCGATAGATGCATGGTGGTGATTGACTAATTGTCTGATTCTGGTTGTTGTTTGAACTTAGAAGCCAATTACCATGATTTAATTCTCCAAGTTATGATTTATTGATTTTATTTATTTTATTTTCAAATTTATGATTAGGTGTAGTGTCGTCTAGTAGGATAGGTTAATTTGATCCTTATTATGACTAATTTTTGAAACTAGATCTTTATAATGTTAATATATGTTAGTAGTGCAATTAAGTATTTTTTCTCTAATGTTATACAACACGGCGTGATGATGATAACCCATCAATTCTGCATTTGAATGATGAATATTTTCATGCACTACCATCTGATCAGTTGTATAATCCAATATATTAGTGTATCTTCGTTTAAATTCTTATATTTGCCTAAATAGATTTTTATTGCTGCAATCAATGATGATATCTACCCAAATGACTGATTTCTTGTGATTATATAAACAATTATCACCATCTTTCGACTGAGGTTGCAGTTATATTTACTTTTCCTAGTACACATTTACTTTTTATCTATCGCTATGAATCTGAAATTGCTCATGGTATCTAATGTCTAGACTTTCATTTAATGGCTGGACATCTCGTTTTTCTGGGCATAGAACAATTTTTTACAGGTCTTGCGACACGGTTAGCTTTAAACTTGTAGCTTTCTGTTACTATATCCCTGCATACATATAATTTTTTTTAAAACCATTATTTGATTATTTTCAAGTTTCTTATTGCCTGTGGTATCTAATGTCCATACTTTTATTTAATAGTTGGACATTTCGTTTTTTACGGCATATATCAATTTACACAGGTCTTGCGACACTGTTGGCTTAAGAATATATAAGCTTTCTGTTACTAAATCCCTGTGTACATCAATTTTCTTTAATCATCAATTTCACTCTGCCACACAATTCTGGTTTTTCTCATCATGCATTTATCTTACAGGAAAGCTGGAGAAGACCAAAGGGTATTGATTCCAGGGTTAGAAGGAAGTTCAAGGGATGCACTCTCATGCCCAATGTTGGTTACGGTACCGACAAGAAGACCCGCCACTACCTGCCTAATGGGTTCAAGAAGTTTGTTGTTCACAATGTCAATGAGCTTGAACTCTTGATGATGCACAACAGGTTTGTTTTGTTACTTAAATTTGAGAATATTTAATTCAAAGTTTGTGTAATTTTGGGCCTCTTGTCTGATTCATTACGGTTCTTATTGCAGGACTTATTGTGCTGAGATTGCGCATGATGTGTCTACAAGGAAGAGGAAGGAGATCGTTGAGAGGGCAGCTCAACTTGATGTGGTTGTTACCAACAAGCTTGCTAGGTTGCGCAGCCAAGAGGATGAATGAACAATTTAAATGTTTGAATGCAGTTTTCACCATGTTTTGTAGTGAGATTTGGGTAACATATACTTTTTTGATTCTAGAGATTTTGATTTTTAATGTTGTCTGAATTTTGAAGACTCTTTTACAATATATCTTCTGAACTTTGAATTTTTATGTCTTCTTGCATGTCTTTCACCAATGCTTCATATCTTTGCCCATTTTGGATTCGATTTGATATCATCCCCTTTTCGATCAGATTGCAAATAATAAGATTTCATTTGAATTTGTTACATTTGAATTATGTTTCTTTTATGTAGTTGTTTTGTGCGTCAAGCTGCATTGTGTTCCTTCACATTCTTAGGTTGTGATTTTAAATTTTGTTTAAGCATCTTTCGGTAGCCTAAATTTTTAAATTTTTAAAATTTGTATGTTTTGTTATAGTTCATCTTCTAGTTAATTTATTTATATTTTTTCCTAGTCTAAAAATTAGAATATTACTCTGTAACTGTTAACAATTTTTAATCAAAAATTTAATTGAAAGCAAATCTCGGTCATAAATAACATGTCCTACCAAATTTAGAAGTCTAGTGAAAAGAGTAATATAGATGGTATATTAATCTAAGTTCTTTTAATTATGTATGTGAGTATTGTTATTTAGGTCATGTTTGGACGTTAGTTATTTTGAGTAGTTAAAAAAATGACTTTTTTTATAGTAATTTGTCATGATATATTTTTATTGGTGGTATTTTTTTTGTAGAGTAATTAGAGACGATAGTTGGTTTGAATATGAATTTGAAATGGATAATTATTTTGTGTTATTAAATATGAATGATTAGACATTATCTAAGATTTATTTGTTTTGAGTAGTTTAAAATGAACTATTAGAAATGAGTTGTTAGGAATGATGAATGATTTTGAATGGTTAAAGTGAATCATTAAAAAATAATGATTTTTGAGTAGTTACAAAAATTCGTTTGTATGTAGGATTTTGAGGAGTGGTTAATTAACATTCAATCTAAATCAACCTTAAATTTGATAAACAAAGATCCCCTGATAAATTTTCACTTCAATTTTCCATCACTTTTCAATTTAAAAGCACCCCATGAAATTCAAATTAAAATTTTATTGTGGACATGAATATTGGCTTTCTAGTTACCATATCTAGGATTATAGCCATAGGTACTGCCATATTAACCCCTATGGCAAAGAATATCACTTACTTAGCTTGTACAGAAGAATGTACCATTTTAAAATAGAAGACTTACAAATGTTGGCAAAGAAAGAATTTTTGATGTCCTTCTTTTGCCTTGACCATGAAGCATTATCCCTTCCCTTTACAACTCCAAAGATCCCTTTGAACACTGCAGGTTCAGCAAGTAAAGAACCACAACATTCCTTTTCATCCCCATTTATAACCCCATTTTTGCCCCTTTCTTACCCTCAACTTTTGGGTCTTGATTCTTCTTAATCATATTTTCTCAATCAGCTTTTTCTCTCTGAATTCACTGTAGAAATGGCTGATACACAGATGAAATCCATTGCCACTCTGCTTCTGTTGCTTAACTTCTGCATGTATGCAATTATTTTGGGCATTGGTGGATGGGCCATGAACACTGCTATTGATCATGGCTTCATCATTGGTACGATCCACGTCCTTGGTTCCTCTCATTTGTTTCTTCTTGTGTCTGGGCTAGCTTATGCACATATCGACTGCATAATGCAAAACATGTTATTACTATTGTCCTAGAAAGAACTTCAATATTATGTTCGTCTTTTCGTTTCTTGCTTTTTGTTCATCCTTAATGTGTTTCGTTGCGTTTAATCATGTTACCGAGTGAGAATTTTGCAGGTCCTGATTTGCGACTACCGGCACATTTTTCGCCAATTTACTTCCCCATGGGGAATGCAGCCACTGGTTTCTTTGTGACATTTGCTTTGTTGGCTGCTGTGTTTGGAGTTGCCTCAGCAATCTCGGGACTGAACCATATTCGCTCGTGGAGCGCTGAAAGCTTGGGTGCTGCATCCTCTGCTGCTGTTTTTGCTTGGACTCTCACCATCCTTGCTATGGGGTATGATTTCCCATCTCCTTCCCTTCTTTTTGGAATTTTTTTTATGTTAGTTTGTTCTTTAGGTTCGTCCCCAAAGGATGGCGCGGTAGTCGAAGGCTTGGAAAAAAAATTATGTTAGTTTGTTCCGTTTCTCTATTTCTTCGATGTCTTCTGGTGACTGATCTAGGGGCAGGTGTGGTTACCCTGAGTATGGTGGAGCGAAGCTTCAATTTTTTGGTTTCCAAAAAAAAGTTTGTTCTTACCGTTCGTGAAATTTTACGCTGAAAACTTCGTCGCGAGTTTCTTGGCTGAGAATATATGTGGCTAACCAATTGAACTATGCTTGGATTAATAAAGAATGGTATATTTGAAAGTTTTAACTGAACTTTGATGTTTTGTTATTTATGCAGGTTTGCTTGCAAAGAGATTGCACTAGATTTCAGAAACACAAGACTGGTGAGAAAAATAACTTTTGTTACTAATCCACAATATCTTTTCACAAATTCAATCTGAAAGGAATTCAAATATATTGATATGACAAGGATTTATATTTGTTTGCAGATAACAATGGAGGCCTTTTTCATTATTCTCTCTGCTACACAACTTGTTTACATTATGGCCATCCATAGTGCTGTGTCCACAAGATGAGAGCTGAATTTGTTTGATTCACTGTCCATTTTTAATTGCCTTTGATGTTATTTTCCTTTGTTTTATCTGACCATCTGCAAACCTTGCTGCTGCTTGCAAGGAGCTTAATTTAGGAGATTATTTTGTTGTGATTTGTGTGATGTGATTTCATTTGTATAAATATTGACAATAAACTTGGTTTGATTGCAATGGATTTCACTTGTCTATTTTATATGTGCGTGAATTAGTTTACCACTGATTTTCTCAACAACCAAATACTTTTGGGTCGACCGTTGTTTCATGAGAATAGTAAAGTACTTGTAAGTTAGCTCCAGACATTCACAATGAAAAAAAAAAAGGAAGAAAACTTCACTCAACCAAAACCATAGGCATTGGAGGTAAAGCAACAAACGAATAATCGCTCCACAGATGAAGAGCAACTTGATCGAGGATCACAATGGATCTCAACCTTTGATCATATCCTTCTCAATGTTTATCATGGTTCAAGAGCAGTAGGTCATAAATTCAAATCTTGTCCTAACTAGTTAATTTTAATAAACATTCTTAAAATTTTGAAGCTCACAAGCGAGTGAGGAGAGTTGTTGAGTGATATAATTAAATTCAACAAACAAATTACGAAGCACCCATTAATCCAAACAAGACGATAAATGAATGAAAAACAAACGAAAATGCGGAAGAAATGCAGTCTACATTCATATACTTTATCAAAAACAAGGCAAGTAAGTTGCAACAATGAATAGATACCGTTACTGCTTTTTCTTGGCTGCTCGAGAGTCAACCAACCAATGGAGGAAAGGGACGAAATTTTGGGGGAAATTCACGAAAGCAAAGGACATGATGTTGGTTTGATTTCATTCCATCGTCTTCGAACATGTAATCTCATTGTTACCAGGTTATACAAGATGTCAGTAGAGTTTAGCTCTTGTTCGATACAAACATTTCATTTATCTTTTAACTATTAGAAGATAGATTGTTCAAGAGGATAATAAATTTTTTCTTCTTGAAACAAGAGGTTAACAGTTTGAAACCCGATAATAAAACTGTTTTTTTTTAAACAAGAGGATAACTTTAAAAATAAAATTATAATTTAAACATTTCACTTTCTCTTTTATCTATACAAATTTCATTTTCTATAACTATTATCAATTCGATTGATAGACTTTTGATAGACTTTAGACTTATATCGAATCAATTGATAGCCTTCTATCAGTTCAAATAAACTTCTACAGACTTGTATCGATTTTGAGTGATTTAATAGTACGATCAATTATTTTTGTGCACAAATAAACAAGTTTGGAAATTGTCCTATACTTTTTTTTTTTTTTTTTAATATACATACAAAATCCCATTAAAATATTGTATATCCATCGGACGGCAATGGAGCAAGGACGCGCTATTATATCATACATATCGGTTACAGCGGATCATAGCTCAGTAGGAATAAGCTTCAGCAAGGTCCAGCAGAGCTAGCTGGTGGCAAAGCTAGCACTAGCAGATCTTCAACGAGCGATAAAAACCAGAGAGTTCTATAGGGCGAGCACGCCGAGGAATTCCGCCATTGACGTTTTTCCTCTTCAATCTCGTCCTTCCTGATTTCTATAGGGCGAGCACGCCGAGGAATTCCGCCATGGACGCGCTCAGAAAGTTCAAGGTTCAAGTTGCGAAGCAGCAGCAGGTAATTTGAGAGTTACTTCTTATTTCAGTTTCTGATCTCATCGGTTAGGTTTTGAATCTGGTGTACGGTTCGATTTCGTGTTCGTAAGGAAGGTCAGTGTGATTGTTGTTGTCGTTTTACCCGGTAAAGTCAATTATAGTTATCTTAGTGGCGCTGTTTCCTTTTTAGGGTTTTTGTAATCCTGTTATACACTTTAGCTTCATTGATTTAGTTGTTGTCCGTTATTGTTCTTAGTAACTGTTGTAAGATGCTGAAATTTTAGTTTCCCTTTTTGAGCTTATATTCTGTCTTTACTGAATTTTAATGGTTGTGTCATTTGAAAATTTTGTGGAATTACTTTATCAGATTAGAATTTAGAATGAAATACGCTGATTCCAATTCTGAAGTTTGTGTCCTGTTTTCGTCCCATTCTTTGGTTGCCTGAGTTTGATGCAAAGTATTGGTATGTTTCTGATGTCCGCACTTCAATGCAATATAGTTTTGAATCTTTTTTTTGGTTCAGAATGTTAACGATCCCACGTCGGAAAGAGTGGAGACCTTATAACAATATATATGAGATATGAGTTACTTCCTTCATTGCCAATTGGTTCTGAGTTGGAACCCCATACTATCTATTAAGCATATTAGAGAATAGCTCAAATATTTGTCATCTTAGGGAGATATGACCATTGCATTGCAGAGCAGATGAACCAAATTCACAAACGTTTTGAAGTATATTTATTTGGATGTACTGGTCAAATCAAAACTCAAAATTATTTGAAATAATGGTGATTTTTTCCGTATTAGGATCTTATATCTTTAACTATCCGGGAAAAAAGATGTCTATCTCTTGGAACTCAATCATCGTCTCAAGTTTCATAATTTCCACATGGAAAGAATATGAAGTGTAAGGAAACAACATTTTTTTGAACTTCAGGCTGTAATAAAGCAATTTGGTGGGACCGGCTATGAGAGTTCAGATGTGATGGTGATAGACGAGGTTGAGTTGCAGAGACATCAACAACTAGACAAACTTTATAGATCAACTCGTACAGGAAGGGTAACGTGTTATGCTCACTTTTTTAATTATGATTTATCAGTGTCCAAATTTAATTGATGCCTTTATGTTATAAAGACATCGATATGGTTTAACTCTTGTCAACTATTGGTTGTGTAAGTGTTCCTGTGATTTGTGAATATATGTTATTTTCTATTTTTTTAATACAGTGAATATATGTTACTTATCATATGCCAATCCCCCTTTAAAATGACGCTAATAATTAAAATGACACTTGACAAGAATTATAAAGTGAAGACAGATATAGGTAGAGATTTGGGATCTGTGGAGTACAACTGATTCATGTGATTCATAGACCATTAGAGACTTCGTTATAAAGTTGATAGGCATCTGAGTATCTTTGTTATGGCCTCATTTTTATATAAAAGATACTTATTTTGATGCAAGCTACGGATCATGGGCTGAATGGCTTACTGAGTTGTGTTTCTATAGGAAAGCGTAAGGATTGGTATATTAATGCTTGAAACCCGTGGGAGTATCTTCTATGATATTAAGGGTGTTTTTCTTTTTTTAATAAGAAAAGTGGTTTTCTTATATATATATATAAAATGAGTGTAATGGTTTGGTGTAGAATGGTTTTTAATTGAACAAACTTTATTTATTAGTTTGGGTCGTATTTACTTACAGACTATGCTGGGCATCAGCCAAAAAAGAACTAACCTTTGGCTAATTACAATGGTTATTCATAGCTAGATGATCCCCTTCCCCATTCCTTCCATGGGGCCCACACTCATAACACTGATAGTTAGTTAGTTAGTTTTTTTTAATAATAATTGTTAATTCTAAGCCTAGAGTTAAGCCCTTTATTTTAGTAGTCTGTGTCCTAGTAAGATGGTTTGATTAGAAAGGAACAGAGAGGAATTCAATGGAGAATCTGCACATTGTCGAGATTATTTCATCTTCAATTTAATATTGAATTGGCATTATAAGTTCTAAATGCTCAATTGCTGGTATGAATGGTGATAGACAGAAGTCACAAAGAAACCATTGAACGTAGAGCAATCTAATTTTGTTCCATGATAAAACTTTGTCCTTAAAACCTTAATATCTGTTTAAATCAATCCAAGTTATTTTTTCTTAGATGATCTATGTTTTCTAATATTTAAAATGAGTTTACTTGAAATCATTTTTTCATGAGTTAAGTGTGGGGATAAGTAAAAAAAAAATGTTTACGACTTTTGTTGTTGTTGTAAGGAAACTTTGGTTCAGATATTTGGATGTGACAGTTTCTAACATCAATTGTCTAAGGTTAAAAGAATCATCACATCATGCGAGGATTTATTTTCTCTACTATTTGCATCAGTATCATGAGGTTTTATGCTTTCATTTAATTTGATTTTGTTATGCAGCCTATTCATTTATTGTTTATTTTTCTATAGGATTTCCAAAAGGATATAGTTAAAGCAGGAGAAGCATTTACAGCCATAGGCTATAGACATATTGAGACAGGTGAAAATTCTGCAATGACATTATTATTTGACTTTACATCATAGTTCCCAAAGGGCAGCTTCATTGATAAGGGTTTGGGGTCTCTTTGTCATAGCGACTTAGAGGTCTCAAGTTTGTGCCATTGGTTGAGCTTAAAAATACGAACTCTTTGATGTCTCCCAAGTCCGGGCATTGATGCGGGTGTGGGTACCCCGGGTACAGGGGAGTAAAGCTCCAACTTCCCGGTTATAAAAAAAAAATTGACTTTACATCACGCGTTAGATATATTATACCATATAAAGTACAAAAAACTTGACCTATTGTTCGTTCTTGTGTTACATCATGCGTTAGAGATATTGACTTTCATGTTTTTCTTCATATTTAATCCCTGTGTTTGCCAGGTAACAAGTTATCTGAGGATTGTTGCAACTATGGAGCTAATAATAACAATGAAAATATATTAGCAAAGGCTTCATCTATATATGGTGATGCTCGTAAGCATGTGGAGAAGGAACAAGAGGACTTGATTAAGCTTTTATCTTCACAGGTTGGGGTGACTGCTTGTTAATTTTGTGCGTTCCTTGTATATCATTTATATAGGAACTTAACATCCTCCCTTGCCTCAAAACGGTAGTTGGAAAATACTTCCTTCATCATTGAGCAACACTGTGTATAATGAGCCAAGTGCACGTCAAAGGTCCTCAAAATGAAAATATATATCCCTAATCAAAGTGCAAAGTGACATCTCCATAATACACGATCTAAATCCTCAAAAGCATGTTTGCTCATAAATAAATAAATATCTATTCTCCAAGTTTTTTTTAGTTTTACTCTGTTTGGCAGGGTTTTTCTTTTTTATGCTCCTTGTATTTTTCTATATATATTTTAAATAGAAATTATATCAGGCAAAGAGCAAAAAACCTATTTGAAGCAATTTTTTCTATAAGTCTCTCTCTCTATCTCTCTCTCTCTCTCTCTCTCTCTCTCTCTCTATATATATATATATATATATA
>JBBMEF010000004.1:5506140-5520164 GCA_037832685.1 Sicyos baderoa
TCATGACAATGAAATTTAAAGTGTTCAGATATATTTAATTGGAGGTCGAAGTTATTGTCATCTCTCAAATTTGAGTGAGACTACTTAGCATTTATAAGATAAGCACATATATTAGTTGTATTCCAAGGTGGTCTCATTCATGACAATGAAATTTAAAGTGTTCAGATATATTTAATTGGAGGTCGAAGTTATTGTCATCTCTCAAATTTGAGTGGCTTTTAGACAAGTCTAAATACTCTCGAATATGAAGGGATGAAAATTATTAAATCAAATGACTACACGATATTTATTTTTTAAGTTAGAATACTCAATCTCTCATAACACACTTATTTGAACAAATAAAATTCAAATACAAATTATTAACATGTGATTATGAAATTTAGTAAAATTGAAAAGATAAGTGGGCTATTGAAATAGATTTGATTATAGGGACCATATAGATTAATAAATACTCCCATGAAAAGGGCAAATGTGGAAATTCCCATCATACCAAAGTAATGGGCCAATCAGTTAGAGCCCATGGGCCAGAATAACAAAATAGAGTTGTCAAACAAGGCACGAGCTATTCAAAGCAAAGGAAAAGAAACCCTAATCGAACGAGCATTCTCTATATATACCATTCGAACATTTGAAGCTCATCGTCACAGCCGGCCAAGTGAAACCCTAGAAACTGTGAGTTTTTCTCTCTGATCCGCCGCTAGGGTTCATTTCGATTTCATTCTTTGCATTAAGCTAATTAGTAATAGGTTTTGTTATGAAATCTGTAGGTGTAAGTGACAATGGCGGTGCCTTTGCTGACGAAGAAGATAGTGAAGAAGAGGACCACGAAGTTCAAGAGGCCCCAGTATGATCGAAGGATTTGTGTTAAGGTATTTTAATCAGCTCTGCTTGTTTTCGTTTCATTCATGGTAGGATTCGCAAGAAGGAAGATGATGAAATTTATTGTCGCCCCAGTCTTATTTGCATCTATTGATGTAAGGTGGTGATAGACAGATTATCTGATTCTAGTTATTGTTATGACATCATTTACTATGATTTGATTTCATGATGATGTTTATGATATATTTTTGCATTTGATCTATGTTAGAAATCAAAACAAGGAAGATGATGATATTTATTGTCGCCCCAGTCTTACTTGCATCAATCGATGTTTGGTGGTGATAGACATTCTATCTGATTCTAATTTAGATTATACTATTAATATGTTTAAGTTTAATTTGGATTATACTATTAATATGTTAATGATTACACTAAGTATTATTTATTTCTTGAAGTCGTAAACGATACACAACTTGGCGTGATGATGATAACCCATTATTTCTGCATTTGAATGATGAATATTTTCATGCACTACCATCTGATCCGAGTTGTATATTCCAAATTTTATATTTTTCGTTTGAACTATAAAGCATTGTTGATTTTAGTCAACTCTGTCGTGTTCTAACGAATTATTTACTTCTCAACCATTTTGTACATCTTAAAAGGCTTCAATTTAATTAGTTTTTAACTTTTTTGAAGATATACAACGTGGCGTGATGATGATAACCCATCAATTCTGCATTTGAATGATGAATATTTTCATGCACTACCATCTGATCTAAGTTGTATATTCTATTCTGATTAGTTTCTACATGTTTTTTTACTCATTACTAATTCATGCAACCTGTGATGAAAACTACCCAAATTTCTGAATTTGTGTGATTAATAAACAGATTTCACCATCTTTCGGCTGAGGTTGCAATTTAAAGTTTTTATTTATTTATGATTTTTAAGTCAGCTATTAATTCGAACTTGCCCATGGTATCTAATGTTCAGACTCAGTTAATTATCTGGACATCTCGTTTTTAGGGCATATATCAAATCTACACAGGTCTTGCGACACGGTTTGCTTATTGTTCCATAAGCCTTCTGTTACTTAATCCCTGCGTACATTGTACCTTAAATACAACTAATTACCATTTATTGATACCATTTATGTTATTGATTTATGTTCATCCTGCCTCAATATCTGACAGGAAAACTGGAGAAGACCTAAGGGTATTGACTCCAGAGTTCGAAGGAAGTTCAAAGGATGCACGTTGATGCCAAACATTGGCTACGGCACTGACAAAAAGACCCGCCACTATCTTCCCAATGGGTTCAAGAAGTTTGTTGTTCATAATGTCAAGGAGCTCGAAATCTTGATGATGCACAACAGGACTTACTGTGCCGAGATTGCCCACGATGTGTCCACGAGGAAGAGGAAAGAGATCGTTGAGAGGGCAGCACAGCTTGATGTTGTAGTTACCAACAAGCTTGCTAGGTTGCGCAGCCAAGAAGATGAATGAACTATTTAGATCCCTAAGTGCTATTTTCATCATGTTTTGTAGTGACATCTCGTTAATATATACATTTTTGTGTCAACATTTGATTTTTCAAGAATTTTACAACCGTCACTCGGAACAAGTTTTCTGCCCCTTTGTGTTGTTGAAATGCTATTTTCTTCTAGCCTTTTATGAGTCAATCTAAGCTGCTATTGCTCTTCAGCACAAGTACAACACTTTTTTTGTTAAATGATTTAAATCAATTAAATTGAATGAATTCTACATTTTGGTCATCGACCATGTTAAATCTAAAATTAGCCATCAAACTGGGTATTGAGATTAAAACCAGATATTATAATAATGTATCAAGTTTAATTATGGCTAAACCTTGTATGTTTCCTTTCCTTTGATTGTGGATTTATTTTATAAATATTCCTAATTAATAATTGAAACAAAGTGATTATGGTTCGGAATTGAAAAATGCTTGTTTTTGTGTTGAGGAAGCATCACACGGCACATCTACTTGAAATATATGCACATAGGTATTTAGACTGCAACATTTAACCATTTTATGATTTATGATTACTATTTGTTGATATATATTATCACATATTACCCAAGACAGCTTCTTTATGTTTATGGTTCAATCTTTACAACAAAAATTGATGGTCGCCAATAATGGCTTCCAAATTAAAACAATAACTTAAACCATCCTAAATTACTCTGCAAGTTATTCTCTAAACTTTCAACATGACAACGTCGTCATAGTTCATATTTGATATTTTAGAAGTATATTTCGAAATATTCATATGAGCCTCAAGTCGTGTGAGATTGAAAAAGAAACAAACAGAGGGAGTCAGAAACAAACATATATTTTAGGTGTAACGGAGTTTTTTTTATTTTTTATTTTACTCCGTTTGATTCCAATCCAACAAAATTTAGATATATTGTTGGTCTAGAAATCATGTAGGAAATTAATCATAAGATAATGCACGATCACTTCTTAGAATTTCAATGCATTCTTTAACTAATAGACTAACTTATTAATACCCTTTTTCACTTCTTAGAACTTCAATACCCTTATTTCAAAAAAAAAAAAACTTTAATACCCTCTCTCACCACTATGCTAACATATAGTTACCTTTCTAGTTTCTTGAATTGAAACTAAAATATTTGTTTGGATATGAATATTACCTTTCTAGTTTTCTTATCCACCCTAGGATTATTACGGGTTGCACAGCCCTTTTTGGTCCTATGGTCAAAGAATATCACTTAGCTTGTGCAGCAGAATGTACATTTTCAAAAAGAAGACTTACAAATGTTGGCAAAGTAAAAACTTTCCTTATCCATCTTTTTCTTTTGCCTTGAACATGAAGCATTATCCTAACCTTTACAGCTCCAAAGAGCCCTTTGGAAACTGCAAGTAAAGAACCTTCCTTTTCATCCCCATTTGGCATTTATAAATCACCTCTGTCCCTTACTTACACATTACATTACAATTTTTGCTCTCCTCTTCAATTCCCAACTTTTGGGTCTTGATTCTTAGGAAACTTCTCAACTCTTTTTCCCTCTTTCAATCAGCCATCTTTCTGAGTTCACTGCACAAATGGCTAATACACAGATGAAACCCATTGCAACTTTGCTTCTGTTCCTTAACTTCTGCATGTATGTAATTATCTTGGCCATTGCTGGATGGGCAATGAACACTGCAATTGATCATGGCTTCATCATTGGTATAATTCATGTCCTTATATTCCCCACTTCATTATCTGTTTTTGACTCGAAATATGTAGTCGCCCTTGTCTCGGCGTAAAATTTGACACTATGATCATACCATTAAAGAAAGTAGAAAATTAACATGAACTTCGTTACTATGTACATGTTGTCGTTTCTTGTTTCTTGTTTACATTGGATGCGTTTTTTGTTGTTGCAGGTCCCGGGCTACGTTTACCGGCACATTTTTCGCCAATTTACTTCCCCATGGGGAATGCAGCCACTGGGTTCTTTGTGATATTTGCTTTGTTGGCTGCTGTGATTGGAGTTGCCTCAGCAATCTCAGGACTTAACCACATTCGCTCATGGAGTGCTGACAGCTTGGGTGCTGCATCCTCTGCTGCTGTTCTTGCTTGGACTCTCACTGTCCTTGCCATGGGGTTTGTCATCTTCTCATATTCTTGCTCTTTCTCTTATAACCATTTTTGTTGAATTTGGCCCCTTATTTTTAATTTTTTAATTTTATAAATATTTTAGCCTAGACTGTGCCTTCTCTTCTTGAACTTTTACAATTTCAAAAGTTTGCATGATTCTTGGAATGATCCATGCTGCAAATTTTTTATTTTCTTTTCAAAATGTGGGTGGGAGGAATCAAACTATTGACTTTTTGATAGAAAGTAAATATTTTAGTGAGTTGTGTTATTAAAGATTTGAAATTAATAGAAGTGAATTATGTTATTAAAGAGTTTAGCTTGTTGACCCATTTTAGAATCTTGACAATGTTGATTTCGTGAGTTTTTTTTTAATTTTTTTTTCTTATAATTGAAGTCTTTGTTATTTATGCAGCTTTGCTTGCAAAGAGATTGAACTGGATTTCAGAAACTCAAGACTGGTGAGAAAAACACTTTCTCCTTTGCACACTAACAATATTTTTTAAGAAATTTTATTTCAAAAAAATCATTCTAATTCAAAATATATTGATATTACAACAAAAAAAAAAATCATCTGTTTTTCCTTTTTTTTGCAGATAACAATGGAAGCTTTCTTCATTATTCTCACTGCTACACAGCTAGTTTACATCTTGGCCATCCATGGTGCAGTTTCCACACGATGAGAGCCTAATGATGGAATATTTGTTTGATTCATTGTCCATTTTCAAATGTTGTAATTTTCTTCACTTTTTATCTTGTCATTTGTAAATCTTGTTCGGCCAGCAAGAGCGAAAGCTCAACCGACACAAATGATCAAAAGGTTATGGATTCAAATCTTTAACCCCATTGTTGTTGAACTCATTTGTAAACCTTTTCACCTTGTAAGGAGCTTCATTTAGAAGACTGTGTTTTGTGATTTGTGATGTGATTTTATTTGTATAAATGTTGACAATAAACTTGATGTGGTATTTGATTTAAAAGCTTCACAATCTCTCTCTCTCACTTCACTTTCAAAGCAACACAGTATAAGTTGTTGATAGACAAACAGAACACAAAAAAAACCATACAAGTAATATGTAAAGAAAGTATAGTAAACCAAGCTGCCTGGTAACGATGAAATTACCATCAACATAGATATCATCATCTTAGGAAGTAAAGCCTCACATCAGAACTATAAAAGGTTTGCTTCTTTGATGAATTTCATCTGTGCACTGGAACTCTCCCTGGCGATCTGGTTCAATGTTAAAGGTTTAAAATAATGTCAGTTTCAGCTTAGAATATCAAAAATATAAACTATTGGCTTAATAATATTACAAGCTTACAAAGTGAAATTGAATGAGTAAATAAGATTGGATGTTAGAGAGAGGATTTCGGATGGGGTATGTAATCAACTTAACCCCAGTGCCACTTGGGAAGATGTAATGATACTAATGATATAACTTCTTTTTTATAACTCGGGAACTTGGAGCTTTGCTCCTCTAAACCCGAGAGCACCGCACGGGGATACATCGGAGGATTTGAAACACAATTGGGGGATGTCTACAAATTAATGCTACAAGCGGGTTTCGAACCTGAGACCTCAAGGGGAGCATACCCTTAAAACCCAAGCCTTCGACCAGTTGAGCCACCCCTCGGGGACAAGACAGATAATATAACTTAGAAATCTCTTGTTGTCTTCGGACATTTGAGTGGGCACAGCCGCACAAGTGCTCCCAGGTATACAGTGGAGCAAAGCTCAGTTTCGAGTCATCAAAATCATAATAATAATAATAATAGACAAGATAAATATGGGCAAATAGTATATGACGAAAATAAAATGAACGGCTACTCAGGCTTTCCGTCGGCCTCAAAACCATAGTAACATATTAAGACTTCAACACTGTAAGATGCAGAAAGATTTAACTGGGCAAAGTAATTATTGATGAACTTTGTATAGGAAACAGAACTTTGTTTCATAAAACAGGGAGTAACACAAAAAGGGAATAAAGAATCTCTTGGCCTCTAAAGACAGAAACCTGCCTTTAGCAAATCAAACAACCCACAATTTTGACAAATAAAAGCTGGCTATATCGACACATCTCATGCAATTGCTTATATTATAGAAGAGTAATTCTTCAAAAGAACAAACCTGAATTTATCAATTGGATCCTTTCAGCAAATCAAACAACCCACAACAATTGAATATGGAAGTCCTTTGTGCCAATATTGGAGCTGGAGCCATAGACTGCAAAAATGATGAAGCATGGTTATATACAATTTATTGGGACTTCCACCAAAGCACAAACTGATAAAATAACTTAGCCATACCTGTTTTTTATAGCATATTGGACTGTCAGAACCCTGAGTAGCAGCATTGTCTTTACCAGCACCAACAGCAGGAAAACCCGATGAAGAAAATGTCTTGTCTTCCAGATATTTGGACCCTTGTTGTTTCATAATACTTGAAGACGTTTGATCGTTCTCCATTGTTAAAGCTAAGAGTTTGTCCTTATTTTCTTTTGGTAGTGAATCAATGTTAGAAATTGATGAAGCTCTAGTTCCATCGCATTGGTTGGACAACAGAGTATTTGCATCTTCCTTCAATCCAGATGTAACAGTATCAGAAACTACTAAATTTTCACCAGCTCCAACTTTCGTGTGGCGAATTTTCTCCGTAGACACAGGATCCTCGGATTTAACTGAATCAGCAACCAAAGTAGTTTCAACCAATGAGTTGATGCACTCCCCAACTGATGCAGATTTATTCATCCCATTGGTCACCAGTGGAGATTTATCTGGTTTATCACCGCAAACATTTGTTTTATAAGATGAAGTATAGACTTCGGTTTTCTTATCAGCAATGTTATACTCCTCAGCTGAACTACTACTAGAGCTTGAGCTCTCATCATCCCTTTCATCAAATTTCTTCTCAGGCTCAATGTATTCGCTGCTGACACTTTCAGCATTATTCTTCGCTGAAGTTAATTCATACTCAACTTCGACATCACCATTACCATCAAATCCTAATTCGTGGACAGTTTGTTTGTTTCCTTGAATTCTTTCTATATCCATAGATTTATCCTCGTCCACAGTAGACAAAACAGATGATGCATCAGAATCATTCTTCTCCAATTTTCCATTGTTCCCATCAAACTGATCGTGACACTTGTGATGATCATTTGTGAAGTTGACCTCCCTACTCTCGGAGCTTCTCCCATTCTGACTTTTAGAACCCACGTCTCCTGCTAAAGTTTGTTTCAATTAGAAGCCACAAACAATCTTAATTATGCAGAGAGTGATGTAAAACGTCAGCAGGTAGGGGATTTTTCCCCCACCAAAAACCCAGGAAAACCAAAGCACAAAAGCCCAATGCCTAGAATAGATATCTAACAACCCAATAGCCATAAATTCTTTTTTGAAATCGGGAAATCGGAGCTTTACTCCACTATACCGGGGTAACCACGCCTGTCCCTAGGCCAGACAACGGAGACATCGAAGGAATAAAGACATGAGAGGTGTCTATAAATTAATATCGCAGGTGAAACTCAAACCTGACACGAGCACACCTTCAAAGCTGAAGCCATTGACCACCGCGTCACCCTTTGGGGATACCCAATAACCATAATGGGTTAGTCTAGCCGTCAAAGAAAATCTTGGGGATATAAGAGATTATGGATTCAATTTACTGTGACCGCCGAACTGATAATTAATTTACTTGTGACTTTCTCGACCATCAAATGTTGTAAGGTTAGATAGCTTATGACAATAGTTGAGTTGATGCGGATACTAACAAATAACCCAAATATAAATTAAAAAAATCTAACAACCCATCAGGCAGCAACCAGATTATTCATCGAACTTCGTTTAACCGAAACCACAAACATTAAAAGTAAATCCCTATAGAAAAAACAGCATTCACAATCACAGCATAGCCAACAACAAGCAAGGAACGCGTCATTCCACGGATGAATGGCAACAGATCAACCAAAAGAAATACAAAAGGAACGAATTACGAAAAACACCCATTAATCAAACCTACACAAATCAATGAAAAATAAGCAAAATACTTGATCGCAGCAAGAAAAGGTAACTGTAGCTAGATTCCTGTAGATCATACTGAAATTTAAATTTAAAAAAAAAAACAAAAAAACGCAAGAACAAGAATTACTTGATGAAATGATTTTAGCTTCCTGTTCCTTCTTTTTCCTGGCTGCCTTCCGCTTCTTCACACCGGACGGCATAGTTGGACCCTACTGGAGAATGAATCAGTGAGATTCTGTGTCTGCAATTGTAGAGAAAGAGAGAAGAGAATCGGAGAAGATGGGTTTTTAGGGCAAACAAGAACTAATAAGGGGGATTTGAAAGGGGGATTAATCGCAAAAGCTCCATTAATGGAAAGCTTAAGTGGGATTAGAAAGTGGGAAAATGTGGTTGGTTGGTTTTGGTTCCATTTCTTCTTCTTTTTCGCGGCTTCGTGTTTTAAATTAAATATTTAATTTTACCCATCTTTTCATTTTAAGACCATTTAAGACAAACACAGTATTCACTTGTTTTCATTTCCACGTCACATATTCTGTTCGAAAATCAATTTTATTTATATTCTTTTTATATATACAACAAAAATACAAAACTCTTTTTATTTTACTTTTTGTTTTTATTGGTTGGCATTGGAACTCATTTGGGTCCATCTCCACTATTCACTATTCACTACATTTTTTAACAAATTAATTCGGAAGAATTTTAATTCTAAGGATAATTATTTAGACCGGGATTGATATTTTTTTTTTGTTTGAATTTTGAAATTGAGATTTAAGGTTACAGTTACTAGCCGAATACATAGTTTTTATTGGTTTGATATCGACATTTATTGTATTTTTTAAAAAAAAATCAAAAATTGAAAGGTACAAAAATTAATTTCTAAATTTGATTTTTGAAATTTGGTAAGAATTATCGTACTCTTTTTAGGGAAGGTGAAACTATGTACATAGAATTTGAGCTTAAATATCTTTTCTTTTCTTTTTTGTTTTGTTTTTTTTTTCTTCCTAAATTTGAACTTAAAATTACTATCCCTTAAAATTTTGAGATCAATTGCGGATGAACATGAAATTAAAAGATAGTGACCACCTAACTATTAACTATATATTTATATTGTTAATGTGAGTAATAGTCCAATCACATAAATATATTTATGATTAACTATATAAAATCATGAGTTTGAAATTATCTATTCTATTTCTCACATCAGTAATATTTATTAGGGGTATACACTAACCTGACAACCTGAGAAACCCGAACCAACCCGGTCTAAATTGTCGTGTTGGGTTGGGTTGAATACATAAATGGGTTGGATTTGGTTCAAAATCATGAAATTTTCATGGGTTGGGTTGAGTCAAGGGTCGACCTAAATCAACCCAACCCAACTCGACCAACCCGAATTTCATATTTAGTTTAAAAATATATATATTTTTACCCATAACATAATTATTATGTTATTTAATTGTTTATATTAATTATTATTGTTAAACTTTTATTTTTTAATATTTTTTAAACATAAAGTTTTGAAGTTAGGTAAGTTTAAATTTTGCATTAGTAATAAGAATATACTTATGCTAATGTTCGTTCTAAGTTTCTAGAAATTGAAAAAGAGGCGTTATAAATTATTTATTGAATACATTGCTTATCATGGTGAGCTTTTTAAATTTTAGATTAGTTGTAAATTATGAACCCAATAACCCAATCCAAAAATAAAGGGTTGGGTTGGGTTGTGTCTTTAATTGGTTTGGGTTGGGCTGGAGAATTAACCAACCCGAATTTGTGGGTTGGGTTTCAACTCAACCCAACTCAACCCAACTCAATCCATGTTCACCTCTAATATTTATAAATCAAATCAATAATATTTATAAATTAAGATTATAAATATTTATTAATACAATATTTTATGTGTACGGTGTAATATTGACTATTGATTTTGAAGATCAAATTTATAAGAGTAGTATTGTATTATTACAAAACTATAAAACTAATGTGTCAACTATTTATGTCTCTTAATGACAATACCTAATTATTCGATAGACTTGAGTAATTGTGAATATTATATATATATATATGACGGCGAGTGAGCAAGGACACGCTATTATTACACACAACGGCTCCAGCAGATCAAAGCTCAGAGCTGGGTGGTGCTAAGGCTCGCCGATCTTTGACGAGCCGATAACTCATCACTGCCACCGCCATTGACGTTTTTCCTGAACAATTTGATCGCTACTGATTTCTAGAAGTTAAAACGCCGGTGAATTTCGCCATGGATGCGCTCAAAAGGCAAGCTAGCAAGCTCAAGGTTCAAGTTGCAAAGCAACAGCAGGTGATTTCAGAAAACTACTTTGTATTTCAGTTTCTGATCTTATTGGTTTACCTCTGAATCTTGTTCATGTTTCAATCTTATGCCGATTGATTTTGTCATTTTGGGGAGGAACTTAGAAGTCAATGAGTTATCTTAGTGACAGACACTGTTTCCTTTTCAGGATCGTTATCGTCCTGTTCTAAACTTGTTCTCGATTGATTTATTTGTCTCTTGTTCTTAGTAACGGTTGTAAGGTGCTGGATTTTCATTTCCCCCTTTTTGATCTACAATCTTTCCTGATTTTGATTTTTTTTTTTTTTTTAATTTTGTTATAAGGGGATTTTGCATGTATATTAAAGAAAAAACACAAAATAATTCCATCTATAGCACAATTCTCAAACTTATTAATTTGGGACAAAAACGATTGAAGTCTATCAGTTTACATTGTTCAATCACTCAAAATCGATTGAAGTCTATCAGTTGAATTAATAGAAGTCAATCAGCTGAACTGATAGAAGTCTAAAGTCTATCGGTTGAACTGATAGAAGTCTATCAGTTGAACTGATAGAAGACTAAAGTTTATCAGTTGAACTGATAGAAGTCTATTGATAGTAGAATATGAATTTTGGGCAAAATTTGTTATGAATGAATTATTTTGAAAAATGTGCTATAATTGTAATGAAGAGCCAAAAATATGCTATGGAGGGCAAGGCAAATTCCCTTTTTATAATCCAATTTGAACTTATAAGGATAGATGCTAATTCCAAACCTGAAACTTCTGTTCTGTTTCGTCCCGTTCTTTGGTTGGCTGAGTTAGATAGATAGATAGATCATAGATGCAAATTATTGGTATGTTTTCTGATGTCCGCATGTCAATGCAGTATGGTTTTGAATCTTGTTTTAGATTCTGAAAGTAAGCATATTGGAATATAGCTCAAATGCTTTAAATGTTAGGGAGATACAGCCATTGCAGGGCAAATGAACCAAATTCATAAATGTTTTGAAGTCTATTTATTTGGTTATTCTGGTCAAAACTCAAAAGAATCTGAAACAATGGTGATTCAATGATCATCTCAAGTTTCATAATTGCATATGGAAACAATAACAACGGATATGAAGTCTGAAGTAAATATACCTTTTTGCATTTCAGGCTGTAATAAAGCAATTTGGTGGGACTGGCTATGAGAGTTCCGATGCGATGGTTATAGATGAGGCTGAACTGCTTAGGCATCAGCAACTAGAGAAACTGTATAGATCAACTCGTGCAGGAAGGGTAATGTGTTATGCTCAATTTTTGCACTATGATTTATTAGTGTCCATATTCAACTGATGCCTCTTTATATGAAAGCATTGATATGGTTTAATTATGGTCAAGGTTGCATCATTGTGAATGCTTGGTATTATGCACATGCAAATTCCTTTTTTAAAATGATGCTAATGAATAAGATGATGTTTTAGCCAGGATTTAAATTGAAGACAAATAGAGGTAGAGATCTCGGATATGTGGAGTAGAATGGAGTAGTGTGATTTTAGAGAACTAGAGACTTCGTCAAAAAGTTGATAGGCATCTGAGTTTCTTTGTTATGGCCCTATCTCTGTAGTCTGTATAAAAGTTACTTATTTTGATGTAAGCTACGTATCTTGGGCATTAATTGCTATTAAGTTGTGTAGCTAGAGGAAATTATGAGGATTGGTATGTTAGTGAATGACCCTTGGCCACAAGGCCAAATTTTGGAAATCTGTGGGGGAGCATCTTGTAACGACATTATGATTTTTTTAAACAAAATTTTATGGTGGTTTTCTTATAAACAAGGGGGTGTATGATGATTTATTGCGGTATGTTTTTAAATCGATCTAACTTGATTAATGGTTCATGTTTACTCACAAACTCAACCATAGTGTAAGGTTGATTTACTGCTGTCTGCTTCAATATTCCCTTTTACTTTATAAGAAACTCCTTTATGCTAAATTGATTTGCAATTTAGATTTGAATGGAACCAAATGTGAGTAGAGAAAGATTAATGTGTCATGTAATGCATAAACTATGGCATGGATTGATAGAAATGATTGTGGTGTGGGTTGGGATGGGATGGGATCAGGATGACATCCACATATCTATAAAGAGGAATTCAATGGAGGATTTGCACATTGTATCATTGTTTCACCAATCCAATTTTATCCCATGTCGAAAATCTATCCTGAAAACTTCGATATTTGTTTAAATCAATCTACTTCAAGTTATTTATTCTTGGATTATCTCAACTGTAACACATGCAACTTTGATGTTTTTCTAGTTGTTTAAAGATGTTTTTTTTATATATCAAATGAGTTTATCTGAAATAGTTTTTCACGAGTTAAGTGTTTGGATAAGTTATTGATTTTGAACGTGTTCAGGACATTTTTTTTTTTGTTTGGAAGCTTTGGTTCAGATCTTCGGATGTGACAGTTTCTGATCAATTGTCTAGAATAAATGGATCTCCACGCAACTTGAGGATTTATTTTCTCTACACTTTGCATCAGTATCATGAATTTTATGCTTCCATTTATATTAAGTTTATTACATATCCTATTCATTTATTTATTTATTCTGTAGGATTTCCAAAAAGATATTGTTAAGGCAGGAGAAGCATTTACAGCCATAGGCTATAGGCATATTGAGACAGGTGAAAATTCTGCAATGACATTATGACATGACTTTACATCGCACAGTAAAGTTACTTTACCAAGACTTGACCTATTGGCCATTCATGGTTTCCTTCATCAAAATTTGTATTAACTCAACTTTATCAAAATTGTTTTCATGTTTTCTTTCATGTTGAATCCTTGTGCCTGTCAGGTAACAAGTTATCTGAGGATTGTTGCAACTACGGAGCTAATAATAATATCGATGAAAATATATTAGCTAAGACTTCATCTATATATGGTGATGCTCGTAAGCATGTGGAGAAGGAACAGGAGGACTTGATCAAGCTTTTATCTTCACAGGTTGGTATGACTGCCGATTGATTTGTTTTTGTTAAAGTTGAATCCTTGCATTTAAATAGAAACTTGGTCTTTCTTGTTATCTTGTGCAGTTATTCTCTGATAGGCCCCAGATTAAACATGTATACCAGCGAAGGTGAAAGCAAGGGGAACCCGTAGTGGACGGAGTTTCGCAACCGCGAAACTAAGGTTGTCCGTCGCACCACGGCGAAGAGTTTGGCGAAGAGATTATAAGCGGAAACGTCAGACTCGGCGAAGCGACAGATGGACGAAGAG
>JBBMEF010000004.1:5536022-5555181 GCA_037832685.1 Sicyos baderoa
TCAATAATGTCTGATAGACTCCATCAATAGTGTTTGATAGAATCTATCAAAAAAAGTTGTTATATTTGCAATATTTTAAAAAAGTTGCTATAATTCTAATGTAGGAAAATTGCTATACAGCGCAAATTCTCTAAAAAATAGATATTGAGTAGTTTTTTAATATTTAAATAAAAATGTGAGGCGCATGCGTGGAGTTGAATATGAATTGAGTGAACTTATAGAAGTCGAATTGAATATGAATTGGGTGAACTTATAGAAGTCCATGCAACCATGGGATGGAACTCAATCCATCCCATCTCCACACTTTCCCCCACCCCCAAACATGCCCTTAGATGTTTGTGGAAGCCAACATGGAATTTTGAAAAGAAATTAAGTATTTTGTTTTCTTTATTATAATATAAAAAAAAAGTAATTAAGAATATGGATTCTCCAAATTAAAATTATATTTCAATCTTATTTTGATTGATTTATCCCATGTGTTTTTGGTCAAGTTACTAGGTTAGTAAATAAGATTTGTTAACTTTTACATTATTATTTTTGCACAATCTTATTTCAATTCTCAAAACTACTAGATTCAATTTGTCTTTTTTAATATAATATAGGGATCGAGGACCACAAATCCTACATAAAAGAGGGTGTCGTGTCACTACTCTCAAGTAAGTAAGAGTCAAATACCGATTATAATATTGAACTCGTGATTGTGGTATTTTTAATATAAATAAAATGTCAATCGACACTAAACGAATACTTAAAAAAAAAAAATATTAAAAGATTATTTTGGTCCATAGACTTATTCCATTTTGATTCATTGACTTTAAAATGTTTAATTTAAGTCTCTAAGTTATGAAAATGGTAGAGACTAAAATTGATCAAGACTAATATTAAACATTTAACAGAGTAAATAGTCAAAGACTAAAATGATTTTTTTTTTTTTTTTTTTTTGAGAACACCAAAATGATATTCTTAAAAATACCATTACCTATTAGGCTATTACAAGAAAAGAGTCCAAAATCGAATTTTAATTCTTATTATTTTGTAGTGAAAAGAAAAGTCTGAGGGCGCGGCTCCAGTTCGGAGCTATGAAAATTTCCCGCCATTTTGGTTTCTCTCCCTCTTTAAGCTCTTGAATCTCCGATCTCCGGAGGATTTGTTTGGGGGTTCAGAAGCAAATAGAATGGGGATTCAGGGACTGTTGCCGCTTCTGAAGTCGATAATGGCGCCGATCCATATCAAGGACTTGGCGGGTTCTTCTGTGGCGATCGATACCTATTCGTGGCTCCACAAGGGCGCTTTCTCCTGCAGCAAGGAGCTCTGCAATGGCCTCCCCACCTCCAAGTATACAATCTCCATTCTCTATTCTTCTCTTCTGGATTTGATTTGTCATCTGGCTTCAAAAATTATATTTCAGCAAGAGCTTTATTTGCATCTATACCCGATATCTCGGATCCCCAGTTCCTGAAATTGCTCCTCCACGGCCGTGTTCTTTGCTTGATTGTTGATTTTCTTATCATTGTTTTTTATCGTTTTGCTTTTCTGGTTATGAAATTTGCTTATTGGGGTTTAGGGATTTTCTTGCAAGTGTCGTTTAATGCGTTAGTTTCTGTGATATTGTTGCAATAGGTTTGTAATTTGCTGTTTAATTTGTTATTTAGTTTTCAGTTGGCACTTGAGATGCTTTGAGTTTGAGTTTTAAACAAAGTACTAAAAGACAATGTTTGCACAAGCACAACCCTTTTTCATTTTTCTTCCCCAAATATGGGAATCAAAGAAATGTGAACTGGATTTTGTGTAACGCGTTTAGTTCTAAAACATGATTACTTGATTCATTTGGTTTCGTAGGCACATAGATTACTGTATGCATCGAATAAATCTACTACGACACTATGGAGTTAAACCAGTTCTTGTCTTTGATGGAGGTCTTCTTCCAATGAAGAATGGGCAAGAAATCAAGCGTGCAAGGTATTATGACAAGCATCATCGAATTGGCTGTCGGTTTTTATATCTTCAAAGTAGGGCATCATATTGTAAGCAATGAACATGATCAATATCTGAAGAGGGTATTGGGGTTGTTTTCCCTTATAACCTACTATTATTTGGATGACATCTTTCATTTCCCCACTTAGTTTTTTAGTATATGGTTTCCACGCATTTAAAGTCATGCCTCATCTGTCCCCAAGGGGTGGTACAAGTGGTTGAAGACTTGGGCTTTGAAGGTGTGCTCCCCTCAAGGTCCTAGGTTCGAAACTCACCTGTGACATTAGTTTGTAAACACCTCTTGTGTCTCCATTCCTTCGATGTCTCCCGGTGCTTGGCCTAGGGACGGGCGTGGTTACTCTGGGTATTGTGGAGCAAAGCTTCGATTTCCCAGTTTCAAAAAAAAAAAAAGTCATGCCTTATCTGAGAAAAGCTTACTTTTCACCACAGGACAAGAAAAGAATATCTTGCACGTGCTATAGAACATGAGACGGATGGCAATTCTGCTGCTGCATATGAGTGTTACCAGAAGGCCGTCGATATAACACCTTTGATCGCCCATGAACTGATTCAAGTAATGACTTTTTTTGTAATTGTTATGTATGAATTATACTTTCCAGTGCTCAAGATTGGTCTTTGACTATGATTCATTCTCAAGGTGTTGAAGCGAGAGAATATATCGTATGTTGTGGCACCTTATGAGGCAGATGCTCAGATGACCTTCTTGGCCATCAGCAATCAGGTTGATGCTGTTCTTACTGAGGACTCTGATCTAATACCCTTTGGCTGTCCAAGGGTAAGAACATTCTAAATGATTCAATCCGCCTTGTTATTATTAAACGTTAACTGTTTCTACTCTATAATTCATGGAGTATTCTTAATGATTTTTTTGCTCTGCTTCTGTTCATATCAGATTATCTTTAAAATGGATAAATTTGGACAAGGAGTCGAGTTTCGATACGACATGTTACCAAAGAACAAGGACTTGAACTTTTCTGGATTTACAAAACAGATGATTCTTGAGATGTGCATTTTGAGTGGTTGTGATTATTTGCAGTCATTGCCAGGAATGGGACTTAAAAGAGCTCATGCACTTATTAAGAAATTTATAAGTTATGACAAGGTGACTTTGAATGTTTAATTATTTTTTTTGGATTTTGAGAATTAAGATGAGTTTAGTTGGTCAAGTTTTTTTTTTTTGGATAAGAAACAATTTCATTATAAGTATGAAATTAGAGGCAAATGCCAATTACAAAAGGGATCTCCAATTGTTCAAAAGATTTATTGGTCAAGTTTTTGTGTTGAAAATAATGACTTTACGACTTTGCTTAGGTGATTAGACACTTGAAGTACAGCACAGTTTCAGTTCCATCTCTTTATGAAGAATCATTCAAGAAAGCGATAATGACTTTTCAGCATCAACGGGTTTACGACCCTATCACTGAAGATATTGTACATCTCTCTCAAATATCCAACAATGTAGGAGATGACTTAGACTTCTTGGGCCCATATCCTTTTCTTTGGATCTCATTCCAATTTTCTGTATATTTTTGTACCATATTCTTTTTTAAATGACCAAGAGCAGCAACTTAACTTATAATACATCGATACCGCAACATATAGCTAAAGGTATAGCAGAGGGTGATGTCGATCCATGTACTAATTTACCATTCCAGGTATATCATCTATTTATGACTCCTTTTAGCAGATCAGTGACAATTTTGGCACTGACTTCTATGACATGGACAGGAAATTTTGATAATTTCACACCACTTGGACGTTGCATGCAATAATTTCTAAACCAGAGGAGTCCGTTATTTAAATGTTGTTCAGTTAATAAGGGCAATGAATTTGAAGAAATTAGTTAGTAAATCAGCATTAGGATGTTCTATTGTACCCAAGGGGGTGGCGCAATTGGTTGAAGACTTGGGCTTTGAAGGCGTGCTCCCCTTAAGGTCTCAGGTTCGAGACTCACCTATGACATTAATTTGTAGACACATTATGTATCTACATTCCTTCGATGTCTCCCGGTGCCTGGTCTAGGGGTGGGTGTGGTGTTCTATTTCAGGCATTTTTTAGCTATATGACATGCAGATGCAGACAAATTTAAACCAAGTAGTAGTTATCCACTTGTCCAAAGAACTTAATGTGCTCTATGATATAAATAATGCAACAACAATAATAAAATAGGAATGAACTAATATTAGTGCCTTAAGTGAGAGTTATACTTGTATCTTCTGAGTCCAATATTATGTAGCATAAAAGTCCCACCTTCCTCTTATGGTGGTGGTGGTGGTGGTGTCAGAGTTGGGGGGACAATGATGAATATTATTTGCGATCGCTACCGAAGTTTGTTATGCTGTAGTACTTATATTTCTCTCTTTCCTTACGTGAACAGGAGCAAAATATCAACACCGGAGTTGTGCATGAAAGACCTTACAAATTAAAAGAATTCAACGCTGGAAGTGTAAAGAAAAACTTGGATTTACCTGTGCAGAAAAATGTCCTGACGAAATACTTTTGTATCCGGGGAAATTTTTTAATTCATTCTTATATTTCTCTGTTGTATTTGCTTAACTCTAGCTTCAAATGTTATGCTTCATGAATTAGGCAGAGGTAACGAATAATAATCAAATATGAAAGATCCTTGAAGGATAGAATTGGGTGCTTTTTCAAGAATATTTGGTCTCATTGACCAAAAAAAAAAAAGTTTTGTAAGAAAGGTATATGGTGGTAGATCCCAACTAACTTGCAGAAGTAATTCTTTGGTAGAATCAAGGGTCTATGTTCTAAACATAGATGTCTGATTGTGAGGTATGGAAGTGAAGATACTTGTTTTTATCAATGATTAAGCAACTGAAAAGGAAATGTCAATTAAGTGTCTCTTGATTGTATATTGATGTCTTGCTGAAAGTGGGGTTGTCAAGTATTTCTTAACTCCAAAAGGTTTTGCCTCTCTTGAGGCCAAGAGAAAATTTAGGGCACCAAAACAATCAGCTAATCACCCAACCTCCAGGGATGACTCCCTAAGTAGTGCTGACGAGCCGGTTGGTGCCGAAGATAGTTGCAGGCCAGCTTCCACTCATCACTGTGAAACTATAGAGGCTTGTCTATCTACTTATCATGTAAGAAACTGACTTCGATTCTGGGAAATATCATGTGAACCATGCCTTCTAGTTGGAACTATCTTGATCTTTTTTTCTTTTTCATTTTGAATTTATCAGGTGAGAAACGATAGCCCAGATGGATTTCCTCTTTCTGATTCTTGCAGACAGGGTAAGGCTATGTATTTCTCAATTCTAAAGAATCACTTTTGACTTGATTATGTACTTATTTCTGTTCATGAATGTAAAAGATATGGTTCGAAAACCGGAAGAAGCAGATCATATTTTACTGCAGCAACACACTCAATCAATTCACAAGCCTTGTTCTACACTGCATAAGCAACTCGACTGTGAGAATCTTCCTGATTCAACTGGAGAAAAAGTGAGGAAAGATAACAAAAGGGTCACTGTAAGGAGTTCTTACTTTAAGCATAAGCCGGAAAGCAATGAAGAGCCGGTGAACAACCAAAAACTCTCTAACCAGAATAACGCAGCTGTGTATATGCACGAGACCGCCACTCCCGAGGCTGCCTCTATCACTAGAAATTCTTGTGACAGATCAATCGCCAAACGGAAAGCCTCTCCGAATGAAAATATTCAAATGGTATGTGTTTTTATGTAACTTTTTGTTATAAAAATTGGCTTCCTTTCTAACTGTTGGTATCTTTTTCAGGATAATGTGAGAACTAAGCATTTGCGTGAGGATACATTGCATCCTGATTATGGTAAGTGTTTGATAAAAGCTTTTTCAGGTTGAAAGTTTTGTTTTTGTTTTTTTTTTCTTTTGCTGGAGTTTTAAGTTAATTTGCTTGTGAATTAGATGAAACAATATTGGAGACAAAAACTGAAGAAGAGAAATTTGGATCCAATATTTCTCATCTTAGTCAATACTCAGACATAGCAGAGAAATCAATGGAACGATTTGTTTCGGTAATGTCGTCATTTCGATTCTCTTCGGGGTCTCGAGCCAGTGGTCTTCGAGCTCCTTTGAGAGATGTTCAGAACAGCAATGCCAATAGGTAAAATACATATCCTATCTTGATCTTCAAGGTCATGAACTTTTTATCTGACACCAGATTCTTCATCTTGTACTTATTTCCCTATTCCATTGAAGGTCTGATACTGCAATGGACTTGAACCAATTTGCTTATGTATCAAATAAGAACAAAGCTTCCTCACAATTCCGAAAAAAGCGATGTTGATTGGTATTTAAGAAGATCCTTTCAATTTCCTTAGAAGACATGGCAGTTTTGTTGTAGATGTAGATATCCATTTCATCCTTCATTTTATTTTATTTGAATGTGAGTATAAACATTCTCATTTGTTCTGCTACTCACCCGCTACTTATATTTCTAGACTAATGTTTGATCTGATTTTTGCGCTAACTAGAGTTTATTAGTGGTTCATCTTAGACAGGTCGCCAGCGACATTCGAATGTGTTGCTCTTCCTTCCCTTGCTTCAAGTCTCATCTGTGAGTCGTTTCCTTATCAATCACATTCTTGATTCTTGAGATATCAGTTACAGGAACGCCATTGCATCATATCCTTTACTGAATTTATTTTGTAGGATATAGATGTAAACAATTGAGGTGATGTATGGGAAGTGAGAAAGAATTTTCTGTATGATATTTTGATAACCCTACTAAATGGAAAAACCACAGGTTTGAAACCTTACACATCTTACATTTCTTGGCAGAGGAGAGATTCTTAAAGTATACCTTCTTAATTCACGAGTGAGCTTAATTGTGAAATCCATTTTTATTACATAACTCATATTAATTAATTATCTATATAGTTTGAAAGGAGTGGCGTGGTGGTTGAAGGTTTTGATTTTGAAAGTGTATTCTCCTCAAGGTCTAAGGTTCGAGATTTATTTGTGATATTAATTTATAGATGTCTTTTGTGTCTCCATTCTTTCGATGTCTTCGAGTTGTTTGACTTCAGGCGCAGTTACCCACCTCGGGTATAGGATGAAATTTTAAATTTAACATTTTTTTTAATTTTTTGTTATGAGGACACTGTGAAGGCTCCATGAGAGAACTTCGGCATGCACCTTTATGCCTTTTTCCAATAAAAACAGAATTGAACAAAACGCTCAAAGCCTTCACTATTATCTTTCCCATGCAAAATTGTTACACGTCTCGTATTAGCTTTTTCTGATTTTTTTTTTTTTTTTTTTTGGAAACGAGTTTTTCGCTGATGATTGATTCTTCACGGTTTTCGAGTGTGTATCCTTCAAATCATATCAACTAAAATAAAAACATGTTATTATTACTATTATTTTGTAATTATAAATTGAGGAAGTGGGACATAAATTTTATATAAAAAGTATTATTAGTCAATTAAATGAGATGGTTAAATATCAATTATTGTTGAAGTGGATAAAAAAAATTTGAAACAAGGTAACCACACTCGTCCCTAAGTCAGGCACCAAAAAGATCGAACGAGTATGTCACATGTGAGTTTTGAACCTGGATCTCAAAGGGAGCATACCTTCAAAATCTACATTTAACCACTTTGTCACCCTTGAGGAATGTTGAAATAGATAGGGCATGTTTGGCTTTGAGGGGATGGGTCGGGTTGGGTAGAGTTGGAATGAGAAGAGGAGATAAGTGAAATAAATTTATGTTTTGGGAAAATGAAAGAAAAGATAAAGTTATGTTTGATGTGATGGAAAGAGAATGATTGAAGTTTTTATTTAAATAAAAAAATGAATATTTAATAGTTTTTTAATAATAAAGTTATGTTTGATGTGATAGAAAGTGAATTGTTGAAGTTTTTATTTAAATAAAAAAATAAATATTGAGTAGTTTTTTAATATTTTAATATTTAAATAAAAATGTAGGGCTCACCCGTAGAGTTGGGTAGAAGTTGGATGGACTTATGGAAGTCCGTGGGGGCAAACATGCCCATAGATTCTTTAATCAATTTGAGTTTAAATGGTGAAGTTAAATTTAACAATGGTAACACTAGGAATTAATAATTTATGAATCATTTCTCAAAAAAAAAAAAAAAAAAAAATTATGAATCAAACAATTGAAATATAATTAAGTATATTTAAGACATAGGGAAAACAAAAAAATAAAATTGATAGTACTAGAAGTTAACCACATTTATACCTTAAACAAATAACAATAATCGTTTCAAAAAAAAAAAAAACAATAATGGTAAAACAAACCGTTTTAATTTTCTCTAATCGTCTTAGCAAACAAGTTTCCTGTGACACTAGACGAAAAAAAAAAACAAAAAAAAAAAACTTACAACCTGTAATTAAGCTGCAGCAGTATATAATGTTCCAAACTTTTTTTTTCTTTTTCTAAAACTTAATTGTGATTATTTGGTAAAATAGATTGAATCCCCAAAAATATAATAAAAAATTGAAGAGAAGCAGAGCAGAGAAGACTTTCCGCGTTCCAATTCTTTTTCCCCCAAATTTGCGTATCGAGAAAGAGATCGTCGATTCCATCGCCGTCGTTCCGATTCCGATCACGTTTCTAAGAATCCGGTCATCCGAAGGATCGAATTCCGAACTCGCCTCAAGTCACGCCCCTTCAACGTCCTCCCATTGCCGGAGCAAACAGAGAACGCCATTTTCCTCGCCCCTCGCCTCTCCGCCACCACGTGCGGCGGAACCATTTCCTCTCCGTCCATCTCATCGTCTTCCTCCGCCATCCTCCGCCCGTTTCGTTCCGGAATTCGCACCGGAATCGAACTCGCCATCTCCTTCCTCGTTTGCCGTCCGCCGTCGCTTCCCGTCCGGTTCCGATACTTCCTTCGCGGCGCCGCTACAGTTGCGCGGCGGCAGTTGAAGTAGTCTTCGCCGCCGCCGTCTTCACGGCGGAGGTGACGGCAGTAATCGCGATCGGAGAAAATCACTTCGGATTCCTGAAATTTTTCAGCCATTTTTTTGAGAATGAAGTAAAAGGAATGGAACAGTATTTATAGAGGGAATTGGAAGAGACTCGGCTCGGCTCGGCTCTGCTCTGAGTCGTACCGTGTACACAACTTTTTTTTTTTTTTTTTTTTTTTTTTTTATATATATATATATATTTAATTTTCCTTGTAAAAGAGGAGAAATGACGTCTTATTTCCGCTCTAATATTATTAGGAGTAAAATAATTTTTATTTTCAACTAGATACCTAATTTGTCAGATTTGTCATTTTCCTATGTAGACTCTAATATTATTTAGTTTTCAATTGGCTATTAAAATTTCAAAAATAACATATTGAATTTTAGTTCTGATCATTATTAAAAAATTTAAGTTATTTCTTCTTCGAAATTCATTTATAATTTTTTTTTTTTTTTGGAGAAAAGAAATTCATTTATAATTGAAGTCTTGAATATGAGAAAAAAATAATAATAGATATCTCAACACATTTTAAAATTATTAATAGTGTGCGTCGTCTACTATAAATAATTTAGAAACTAATTTTTAATTTCAGGATTTAATAAAAAAACAAATTCAAAAAATGAGATATATCATATAATTTTGAAATTTAAAATTTTTAATTAAAATTAATTCAGGGAATTTTTCATTACTAATAAAAAAGGAAATAAATTCTTTGAATACTAGATTTTTCATTTTTTTTTTATTATTTATGAAAAATCTCCTAAATTAAGGGTTGTGAATTGACATTCTTCTCATTTTTTATATTGAAGTGAAATTGATTGAAAATAGTAAATGAAAATCAATTTTATTTTTTATTCTATAAGAAATATTTAAAAAAAGCTACTAAAAATAGAGTAAAAATACTAGAATTATATTATAACAAATTTCCCACCATTTCAATCTTAGAAACAAAATATTGTATGGTAAGGTTAGGTGTCTCTCAATCATATCAATATGAAAGATGATTTGAACCGTAAGTTATTAGATTATACAAGATGTCAGTAGAACTATATTTTTATTGACTCTTAATCATATCAACTTTTATCTTTCTATCATATGAATGGATGAACGTCTATACTTCCTATAAAAAAAAATCAACTTTCATATGTCTCGGTTTCAAGCCTCCATCAATTTATTTCTAAAAAAAAAAGAGAAGGTCAATTCAATCTAAAATATGTTTTTATTATTTAGCATAAACGTTGAAATCAGCTCAACTGTTATTGATACATATAAAACTAATTGAGAAATATTTAGGTAATATCAAGTCGTGACCTAAATATTATTATCAATTTATGTGATCTACGAATCACATTTATTTTATGAATAACGTTGTCCATGAGAGTATGAAAGCCTTATTTGAGTTTCAACAAAATTAAGTAGCCATTGGATACTCTCGTGGACAACGTTAGATCCACCTAAGACTTGGTAAAAATAGAAAAAATGTAAATGGAAGAGTGCATAACATATGGGATCCTAATAACCAATTGCAAAACACGATCTAAAATAACTTACCTGGAAATGTACCTAAATAGGAAAAATGAATTGAAACAACTGTATGATCATAATATAATTTAAATATTTAGGTATTTAGTTTAAATATTTGAAGAGAACATATTTTGTAATATAAATTAAGAATTTTATTTTTTAAGAAAAAAAGATGTTGGTAGTCAGTTTTCCTTGAATCAAAGATAAAATTTACAATTTCTTTTAATAATTTGAAATTTTAATATGGGACACAATAAAAAAATTATTATCTTACTTCTCTTAATTTTTATTTTTTTAAAATTTAATTTAATTTACTTCATTTAATTATAATTTTTTTTAGTACATATTGGAGAATGAGACCAATACCTATACTTAAGACCAAACATATGACATTAACAATTGTTCTATTAGTCATCGACTCATTTAATATTTTATAATTATAATTTAGACATTAATTTGTAATATAAATAAATACGAGAAATCTAGACTTCATTAATATTTCTGGATTGTTATTAAGTTTTGGGTTTGTAGTTTGAGGTTTTCTGGGTTACTTGTGGGCCAAGGAGTTGCAAGCTGTCGGCTTGCACAGATAAGTCATTGACCCGACAGAAATTTGCTGTCCACGTGTCTTTTTCTTCATTTCATATTAATTCTTACTTATTTATTCCCAGTTCATGAAAACTTGAGCTTTGGAGGTATGCTCCTTTCAAAGTTTTAGGTCCGAGACTCACAAGTGACCGGAGATAGATGTCAAAAAAAAAAAAAAGAAAAAAGAAAAATCTTCTTTTCCCAAATAATTATATTTCTCAATTCATTAGTACTTCCTATATAATCTTATATTTATTTTACATTTACTTAATAAATAAATAGATTTTCTAGTTTTGTATGAGTTCAACCACATAAGATTCGTGCCAAATAATATATATATTATATATATATATATATGACAACCCAATAATACTTTGACACGTGGCTACTTTGGTTGATTGTATTGTACGGAACTATTTAGTATATTTGCAATGCAATTTGAAGAAAAATCATACGTCCCTTCTTCTTTATATTATTATAAATTTTGGATTATAGATTATAAATTGTTATTATAAATGTATACGCCTAACACATACCTCAAATTTCCAATTGACGAAGTTAGAAGATCGCATATTGAAAATGTAAGAATACATCATAGTATTTATAAAAAAATATGATTTATTTCACTTATTGCTAGTTAGTTTTGAGATGAAATCTTATGATATATAATAAATGAAATATATTTAAATGAGCTAGACTCGATGAATTGGACATTTTTTTAGAATTTATCAACTTCTTGGAAATTACCTCATACATATTTTCTAACATTTATGTGAATAATAATGTGTAACATATTTGTAGATGTGAAACATTCTCATCCTCACAAATGGGTGGAAAATATGTACAAGCTGGCAAGTTTTTATTATTATTATTTTTAAAGGTGTGTTTGGGTGAGATTAGGTATCTTTTTTGCCTTTAAAAGTTGAAGAGATTTGAAGTGTATTATTGTGGGATTTAAAGTTTGTTTTGGTGAGTTAGGCACATGTGATGTGGCTTTTAAGAGTTAGTTTAGGCGAGTTTGGGACATTTTTAATTGTGCTTGAGGGCCATTTTGTGTAATTTCAAATTTGTTTGGGTGAATTACACAATTTGTGGATATTCTAAGGGTCAAATTAGGTTGAGATTGTGAGCATTGAGGTGTGTTTGGATGAGTTGTGAGATTTAAAGTATGTTTAGGTGAGTTTGTGGGATTTGTGTTCGGAGAATTTTTAGGTAGCATTTAGGCCCTCAAACACTTTTTTTCACTATGTAGGACGAAGGTAACTCTCTACCGATCTCGTGACCGTGGTATAGAACTGGATTACCATCAAACAATGAAATTATCACGTCACTAACCCCTTTTTAGTTCAATTTCATCAGCATCATCTAATTGAATTGTATTTTTCTTTTTCTTTTCTTTTCTTTTTTCCAGTGAAGAACCAAAGGGAAAGGAAAGGGAAACAAAGATGTCAAACTTATTGCTGCTATTCACTAAAATACTCTGTGAATGACAATGGAAAGAACGTCAATAAGAGCAATAGCTCAGCGGTATAAGTGTATATCAAAAAGGTTATAACTTTGAATCCTCTATTCCCTATCGTTGAACTCAAAAAATAAAGACTACTCAGTCTCAACATTCTGACAACTCCTTAACAAGTGTGACAACTTCATCTGATGATCCAAGAAGATATCTCGCGTTTGATCGCTTCCGTCCCACCGCACACGAGAAGTAATTGTCACCCTTGAGATCAAGAACAGACGAACCCTCGTGCAGCGACAATCGATCCTGCACTATAGGCCTCCAAAAGACTGCACTGCCATGACTATTTGCTCTTCTTTCTAAAATGGAAAGTGAACGCTGTTTCTTGAGGTATCCCGCCTTCGGTGGGACTCCATTGTTTGGGATATTTGGCATTGGTACTCCAAAAGAATTGTTAGCTGTTGTTCTTGTCGTAGGTGGCACTTCGGAAGGAAGGTCGGGCTCGAAAAATGTGTACACATCTTCATCCTGAAACATACACAAGAGGAGTTATAATTGTGTATGAAATAAGAAAAACCAAGCAGTCGTTGGAGATATAATTTTTCTTTTTTATTAGTGTGTTCGAACTAGCTTATGCACACCTCGACTATTCTCTCCAAATATACCGCCGACCTAACAATATTTATATGTCAAGGAAACCCGTAGGAAATTAATTCCTAGGTAAATGACCACTATGCATTAAACTCATAATTTTTTAGTTACTTAAGATCCTTCTTGACCATTAGGCCACTCTATGATGGTTAGTCGTTCGAAGTATAATTGAATGTACATACCTTGGTTAGAAAGTGTCCAACACAGAGAACATAGTCAATAGGCTTGTTTATGCCTTTGTCACGTACTATTTCTCCCAATATTCGATCAATGGCAGCACCCTGTTTTCACATAAATGTTAAAAAACATGGAGTGAATTTTTAGCTTTTAGAAGGCAATCATTGTCACACACCTTGGTAACACCAACTGCTCGAACCTCGACCGATCGACTGCCTTGGACAACATCAACAGATGCATTTGAGATTGGACCAGTCCATAGATGCTGCAACAAGTCCCTTGCTTGAAGTCTTCCAAACTCGACATCTAGTTTCAGTAATAGTCAGTTACTTGAAAGATTCTAGAAAAAACTCATTAGATAGCTCGTGGTAAGTGCTAGGTACCTGCGTGTTTGTAACTCCACACCAGCGAAGTTTCACGAAGCTCGAAATGGGATCTAGGAGTTCTTTCGGTAAAATACTCGAAAACATGCTAACATTCATGAGCAGATATAAGAAACCAGATTGAAAGTAACTATACACTATATAATGTAGTGTTACTCTTCATAGTTCATACCTTAACACTCTCAACCCAGTCCATATGTAAATTTTCGGGCATAGTTGTCATCCATCCTCCTTTTGTAGGACGTAAGAACATTCCGTTTTCTGCTGCCAACCACATGTCGTAGTCGCCGAAGTTCTGAAATGAAACATAGATATGTCCGAAACAAAGGTGCAGAAAACGGGTACCGTAGAAGGCATTAAAATGCAGGACAAGTGTACCTCATCTAGGACACTTCTGTCACTCCCACTAAGGACGACCACTGTCGTATTCCGGTCGTCGCAAAGCTTCTTCAAGGAATCTCTCACATCTGGATGTACTTTAAGATCCATGTCTCTAATTTGGCCATATCTTCTTCCAAGGACATCAATTGCTTCAGTTAAGGTAGCATTGAAACCCTGTGAAATAAAGAATGGAAGAAAAATGATTGAAAAACTTGTTCAAATAGGCAGTTGTGCAGCAAACCAGTTATTGCATAGTTGTCACTGCTGTAGTTTTGATGATATGTGGAATATACCAGAATAACGAGTCGATTATGGGATCTTGAATAACAGTTCACTGCCTCGTTAATTGGAAGTAAAGGTGGTATTTGTCTGGTCCTGATCTGAGCTTCGACTATGGTGTCGTTGAGTTCACTACAGCCAAAAAACTGAAAGTCAAACATTGCAAGAAAGTGTCACAAACCGTATCGAGAAAACGTGACAAAAGGCATTTCCTCCTAGAAAAATTATTTCTAAGGACAAATTTCAGAAGAATTAAAGTATCTTAATATGATGTTACAAGCTTATGTTACGTCTCACATTGTCCCCGTACAAACTAACATGGGGTGACCTAGTGGTTAAGAGTGTCATAACTCATAAGTAACTAAAAGGTGATGGATTCAATCCATGATGACCACTTATCTAGGAAATAATTTCCTACGAATTTTTTTGACATTCAAATATTGTAGGAGCAAACAATATGTCCCATGAGAATAATCAAGAGTTAGTCCGACGAACACTCACAAATATGTATATAAAAAAAAATGGTCCCCAATCCCCATACAAGAAGAGATCCTGAGAATAGAGGAGCAATTATGAGGATCTAAACTCTATTATCATTACGCTCCATATGCTTCTTGCTGCCTATGTTATGAAGATGACATGGGAATTGTTAAAAAAAAAGACTTTCTTCAAGGCGTCTAACATGACCTCTTCGACCGAATAAGTGAATACAAACAATGCATTACTCAGATTCCTCATTCGGAAAGTAGAACTGTTAGTGCAACTCGACCTACTGAAACAAGACCAAGTAGATACTTCCATAAGAAGCAAAATCTGTGCATGGGACATAGAACTTAAAACATGTTAGTTATGGACAGAAAGTCAACAGACAAATAGCTTATGGCTTTTAGTAGGAAGAATTCATTTATTATATAGAAAAATCTGTATGTGCTGTCATGGGCTGTGACACTGTGAGTAAAAAATAGATGGGTAAGTTCCATGATCTAAACCCCTCAATATTCAATGGAATTCATACAACTTATTCAAGGTTTTGAAAATCAAACCAAGAAAATTCATGAAACAAGATTAATAATTAAGGTAAATACAGGACGGTATCGATACCTCACAAATGTTGCAGCCCATTCTTGGGATGTGTGAGTCGTAACGTGCATGAAGTTATGATGGTGTCGCCTTTCTCTTTCATCAGCTGGCATATTCAAAGCATAACCAATTGAAGCAGCAACTTCAGTGATATTCCATGGATTAACTAAAATAGCACCAGCACCTAATGACTGTGCTGCACCTGCAAACTAGGAAAAGATATGATCATCATTTTACAGCATCGAAAATGGTACCATAAGTTGTTCAGATGCAGTTTATATCCTAAAGCCAAAACAGAGTACTTTAACCCTTGAATGCATCCTTAGACATTTGTCTTCAACATTTGAAAAAAAAAAAACTCATAACCTCTCAGTTACTGGTTCTACGTGGTGTCACGGGAGCTCAGGTCCTTTTGGTTAAAATTCAAAATGTCATGAACGATTAAATTGTGGCTGATAAATTCCTTTCAAGAACATTCTTGATGAATTTTTTTATTAAAAAGTAAGCATTTGCCACACTTGTGATAGACTCATAGTCATAGTCTCATAACCAGTTAGAAAAAAGTATGACAAAAGGCTTAAAAAGTCTAAAGGAGTAAAGCGATTCAAAAAGATATTTATTGAAGAACAAACACTCTAATCATCAGTTCAATTTGTAGCAAAAAAAAAAAAAAAAAAAATCTTCAAAGTCTCAATAAAACTAAAATTTGGATTACCTCACTTAGTATAAGAACACCTTTCTTGGAAGCTTGGCAGGCCACAAACTCATAGCTCACAAGATTCATTCCATCTCTTAAAGATGTAACCAGTGCCACATCTGCATAAGAGAGAACAAAAGAGCAAGGTGAAATCAAAGATGTAGATGTCAAAACCCAAACAGTCTTTTTTTTTTTTGTCACAACTAATTAGGTTTAGTGGATTATCTAGCTATCGAACTTGATAGCAGGCTAATTGCAATGCTCATAGGTCAGAGTAAAGTGTAAGAAACTTTCTCCTTAAATGAATTAACCCAGTGGTGGCATCTATTTTCCAAAGAAATCAGTGAAGATGCATGCACTTTTTTACATGCTTGTTAGTGTTGAATCATGTTGAATCACCGATCAACCTAAAAAAATAAATCGAAAGGTTGGGGAAATTTAATTATATCAACCAACACTCCTCACTTATCAGCTCAAAAATTTGAAAAATGTTCAACAAATGAGAATCAATACTAATTGGGATGAAACGATTCGAAAAAGGTTTGAATCTAGAACCTCCTATTTTGATACCATGTTGAATCATTTTAAATCACCAATCAATCTAAAAGTTTAAGCTGGTAAGTTGAGGCATATTTAATTATATCAGCCAAAAGTGTACATGAAATAGTCACTAGTGAGGCTAGCCATATAAATTGTTTGGTAACTATGGCTTGGAGACAAAGGAAGAGGAGGATGAAAAAGAGATATTTTTCCATTGAGCCTCAAGATTATTCCCATATTCTCTTTCTATGTTATTTAAAATTTCTTTCTACAAGTAGGATTGGATAAATAAGAATAAATTAGATTAAAAAAAAAAACTTGAAAATACACCATAAAGATAAGTACCAGTGACAGCATATAAAGCACATAATGCATGGAAATCAAGTGAACGATCCTGTAAATAAAGAAGAAAAAAACTTCATAAGTCTTCGTTCAATCCATCAACAAACTAGTAATCCAATAATTTTTAGAAACCTAAATTCTAGTCATTAAGGGTCCCGTTTGATAACCATTTGATTTTTTGTTTTTGATTATTGAAATTTAAGCCTATTTTTACTCAAAATTCCTACGATGTGTTCCATTTTTCCTTAAGAAAGTATGTGGATCCTAATCAAATTTTTAAAACAAAAACAAACTTTGTACCCAAGGGGTGACAGAGTGGTTGAAGGCTTGGGCTTTGAAGGTATGTTCCCTTCAAGGTCTCAGGTTCGAAACTCACCTGTGACATACTCCTTCGATGTCTACGGTGCCTGGCCTAGGGACGGGTGTGGTTACCTTGTTTCAAAAAACAAAAACAAACTTTTGGAAGCTACTTTTGTTTGTTTGCAGATTTTAGTCTGGTTTCTAAAAATATAGGTAAGAGGTAGGCGATCCAAGTAAGAAAGACATATGCTAAGATAATTGTTGTAGGCTTAAATTTCAAAAACTAAAAACTAAAAACAAATTGGTTATCACACAGAGTCTAAGTTTCAAGGATCTAGTCAGGCATGTAAATAATTCACAGCCATTATAAAAATGAACGCATGGAAATAGAAATCAATTGGGAAGACCAACCAGATGATGTATTGGAACTGCAGTAAGAGTGCCAAATCTCCCATTGATACGCCCGACAATCTCATGAACCTGACTCGTCAGCTTTTGATCTGTTAAGCAGCAAATAAGACAAGATCTTTAAAGGTTTCATTCCTTTTCTCCAAGTTAACGCATAAATTAATGTCTTTGGGAAACTAAAAGGATGAGATATTATTTCCATGAAATATCTATTCAAATATCCACAATTAATACAAACGAATTTGAGAATAGCTTGATAACTGATGATATGTATAATGTACTTATTGTAAGTAATTATCATGTTTAAGAAAGAACGATCATACATTCGGGAACATCTGTCCTCGTTGGCACAGCAATTTGCAGCAAAACTACTTTATCACGCCACGATGGATTTTCTTCAAGAAATTTTTCAAATGCCAGAATCTTTTGGGGTATTCCCTTAATCATATCGAGACGATCAACACCCAGCATTACCTGGTGATGTCAATTAGTTGATCAAGTAGTTTTATGCACCAAAACGAACACTCTCCATCACCACTTTCAGACACAGTAATAGCGAAAAAATCTTAGAATATGGAGTAAAAGATAATGTGGAGTTCTTTAAGAGTCTCTGCACAATGGCAAAAATTAGCATCACCAACTTCAGAGACAACAGTACAAATTTTACATAATGTCTAAGGAAACACAAGCCTGGAAAAATTGAAACCAGCCAGTTTCATTAGTTTATGTGAGTGCATGTGCATATCACGTGTGTTTGAACTTTGAAGAATTTATTCGACATCTGCCACTATATTCATATCCGATAATATTTCTCGAGAATGTGTGAGAAAGAGATTTAGTGGCGGAAGCTACATGAACGAAGCAAAAGTAAGAAGTTGGAAACTATCGATCAATGATACAAATTACATGGCATTGAAACAAGCATTTCAACAGAACAGTTCTCCTGACATTCATACTAAAATTCATGTCTTTAGAAGCTTATAAACAAGGTTAAATGAGAAACACTTAACAAATACTGCACAAATTCTGAAGTTCTGCAAATATTTAAGATAGGACTTATACAGCAACAAAAGTGATAGGGAAGAGGGAATCTCTTACCTTTCGTCCTGCGAATCTTTCTTGAAGCTCCTTAATGTGATCCTGTACTAGAGGGAGTTTAAGAGCTCGAATGAACCGTTCAGAATCTATTCCAATAGGAAACTATAGTTTGAAGACACAAAAGAAGAAAAGACAAGGTATTATATTGCAAATGACTTGAGTGAGTTCTCAAAGAAGAAAAATATCAAGACAAGAAAAAATTTCTACACAACACAAATGTTGAATGATATTAAACCACCAATCAACCTGATACGATTCCGAAGGTGACGAAAGTATACAAGCGGAGGAATAAGAAGTGAAGAGTAGTTGTAGGACTTTAATAT
>JBBMEF010000004.1:5560485-5572360 GCA_037832685.1 Sicyos baderoa
TTGATGGAGTCTATCAGACATTATTGATGGAGTCTATCGGATATTATTGATGGAGTACATTATTGATGGAGTCTATCGGTCACTATTGATGGAGTCTATCAGACATTATTGATGGAGTCTATCAATCTGATTTTGATAGATTTGCAAATATTTTAAAAAAGTTGCTATTTACTCAATTGTCTGAGATTAAAATATTCTGTAGGAAGAGTCCAATTGTCTGAGATTAAAATATATGCAATTATTATTGAATATTCGCTGATGCGATTGGTTATTTGATTTGGTGTTAATTCATTTCCACCCCACGATTACGGTTCGATCCATGAAATCGGTATTTGTAATATTCTTCTCCGAATTTGTACTAAAAAAATGCAAATATTTAATATTATTAATAATGAATATTATAATACTTAAAGAATTTACCTTCGTTTAGTCGTAGATTAAAATATATGCTCGATTAATGTAATTTATTTTATTAATCGGAAATATTATGGAATACAAATGAACAAAGAAAATAATATTAGTAAATAACAGTAAAAGTGGGCTTAGGTGCGGCCCAATCACTTACTCTATCCCACATCGCTTAGTTTTAAGAATGTATTTGCATTTATATTTCTCGGACTGCAACAAGTTGTTGTCCCCTCGGGGACATCCGATAAAATTGGAACGATACAGAGAAGATTAGCATGGCCCCTGCGCAAGGATGACACGCACAAATCGAGAAATGGTCCAAATTTTTTTCTTTCTACCCTTTTTACTTCTTTTCATGCACCTTTTTTTTTTTTATTACATTACTTTTGGGTTTTCTTTTTAAACTAGTTGCTGCACTAATGGTTGATTATATGTGACTATGATTGAAGACTGTTTGTGGGACAAATTGAAAATTGATGAAATTTATTGAAGATTATATGTACATTGATTGAAGACTATCCATTTCACTAACGGAAATTATCTATGTACATAAATATTTTCATCTTTTTACCAGACACATCTCAAATTTCAACTATGCATGGATTTTTTCTAAAAAGTTATTATTATAGTTTTCTTTTTTTAACTATATATGAAACATATTTTTTTTATCCCTTAATCTGTAAATTTGAGTATCTAAATTCATTGCTATATTTAAATTACAAGTTTGGTCCTATAGAAGCTATAATTTAATTATATAATTGGATAACTCATAAATGTATTGGTTAAAATTTAATCTCATTGACCCACAAAATAATTTGTGTTGTTTGTAATCGATAACAAATTAAATACATAATAATTAATTATTTATGTGTCAATTAAAGAATTGCATCTAACTTGTAGTTAAAATTTAGCTAAAATAGCAATACAAACAGAGAACTTTCTAATGTATATAAGAACTATATTGTAATGATGCATTAATTTGAATTTGTCTTCAAAACTCAATATTAGATGAAAATAATATGATAAGGTGAAATATGATTATTTGTGTTACAAGTGGATTAATGATTACTTATTCAACTATTTAGCCGAGAGAAACAAATAGGGGTTTTTAATGAAAAAAATCTCTAAAATAAAAATTGATTCATTCGTATTATATTGATAGGCAAACAATTTATAGACTTCAACCAAGTGAAACTTAAAATTGATAAATTTCAATTAAGTTAAAATTTTCATATTTTGCTATATATGAAGTATTTTTAAAAAAATTCACTTAAAATTAATAAATTTCAATTAAATTAAAATTTTCATATTTTACTATATATATGAAGTATTTTTAAAATTTGCTAAAACTAAAACAAGAATGCTAAAATTTGCTACGTACCCAAATTACCTAAGAAAATTCTAGAGGTTGTCACGAAATATATAGAAAAACAATGAACATTTTGAAGAAAAATGAATCAGCCTGGAGAAGTTAAAAAAATTACGAATAACAAAATTAAACATGAACCAAGAAGAATTTTTATTAAATCGTTGAGCAAAAATTAACCAAAGTAACTGCCATAGTTTTTATGCAATATAGAGTAAAAACATAACAAAATAAAATTGAACCAAAGTGTTATTTGCATGTATATACTATTTTTTACAAATTTAAAATAATTACAACATGGAGTTTATTGGAAGCTTCCCCAAAATACTATATTCTATGTAGAGTAGAATGTATTTTCCTTTTCACCATGGGAATTTGATCAGCTGACCCACTGAAATAGGTATATCATTTTCCATAATAATACACCTACACACCAAAGTATTCACAGAATACAGCTCAAAACCAGCAGGCAAAGTAACTTAAATCCAAAGAAGAAGAAAAAACACACTAGCATAGAAAAGTTTCGTTCGACTTCTATTCTATTTTGATCCTTATAATTTCACGTGTTGGTTTACGAAATTTACGAGTTTGATTTCTATAGTATATATAGTATGAGTTTGTGTATAAGCATATGCTTTTGGATCCTAATATACGATTATTTCCTTGTTTCTATTGTCTAACTTGTTATATAGTCACCGGTGAGTTTGGATATGTCATACACTAAAAATAAACATATAGATGCTATTGGACATACCTTAATATACCTATCTGCATATCCAACATAAAGTTTGTCTTGCCAACACAATAATGCTGTTACTGTAGAATTTGAAGGAATAGATCCAAGATGTCTACAATCGATCTCGAACTCGTCGCCCGACAACTCCTGCAAATCAATGTCTTGATAAGTTAGAGAAAAGAAAGGAGAACTAATTTCAGTTTGTACATATTATTAACTATCTGAATCATGGATGTTGCAAATCCATTAGAAGTACGAGATTCCATTTCAAACTTCTAAAATTTCTAAGATGAGAGTCAAATTTGATCGAGTCAAGAATATGCTCATCAACTTCTCAATATGTACCTGTACATTTATTGCTTTATCCCGACCGCCCGTGACAAGTTGCTTTCCCTGCAAACTGGTGGCAAAAATGGCACCATCATGCAATTTCATGGTTTTCATAAATACATCGTTCCTCCAAACCTGGGTGAACAAAATCATAGATTATTTAGACCCTTCAAACAAAACTTATGGGCCAAAAATTGAATCAGACCTCTTCTGAGAACTTAGAATACAGTTTATGGCAATCAAAATATTGGGGGGAAAAAATCTCAATATCTTATCAGTGATAGTAAAATTGATCAGCAGTTAGATGTGCAAGAGTGGAATGTTTAACAATCAGTATGAACTAATGATGTAAATCTATGAGCTAATCTTCTTTGTTAAGTTTTCACTCAGCAAGTGAAGTAAATCTTGTAGAGCACAAGGAGTTGTTTGAAGAAACGGAAACCTTTATGGATCCATTTTCATGAGTTGCAACAAGCATATCCAAGTTAGCAGCAAGACATAGGACAGAACCAAAACTTCCAGAGGAGTCGTCCCCGAGAACAGCCAACTGACTATGATCCGCAAGACTCCATAATCGAATGGTTCCATCCCAACTGCCACTGTAAAGAATGCCATTACTTGCTAGAAGAGCGGAAACTACCGATCTATGACCATGCATAGAGCTTGATAAAATGCCATCCTAAAAGGTGAAACTTTCAAACTTCAGTTAAAATTATTCAACAGGGACATCATATAATCTCAAATCTCTATGCTTATAACTCAAAGATATTTGTAGAACAGATCTTGTTCAGGTAAGGTCGTCTAAACACTATACTTGAGAAAGTAGTTACCTTCAATGACCACGCTTTAATAGATTTATCACCTCCACCGGTATAAAGGTACCCATTTGCTGTTTCTGAGTAGGCCAAGGCATGAATGCCGTCGTAGCGCCAATCCTTCTCCTCATACCATTTCTTTAAAGGCTCTTGCTTGAGAGAAGTAGCAATGCTCCAGACATATATACCACCTCCAATATCAGCACTTACACATAATGGTTGTTCTTCAGCAATATATACCAAATCCATTACCCGATGCTCGTGACCAATAAATGTATGTACGTGAGAGAAGTCCTACAAGATATGGAATATCAATGGCATAGAACAAATGGAGGGCTTAACAATATCCAGAAACAGGATACAGATTAATGATCTGATATTAGAAAATGAGAAGAATATATCACATTCATTCAATTATTGAGACAAAAAATCAATAAAACCCTACTTGCAAAGACCATGCTTGAACAGTCTTATCATATGACGAGCTAAACAGATAATCCCCTACAAAAGAAAAGAACAGATGCATTGTAAAAATGCAATAAAGTCAAGGCACAACATAATGAAGTTTGAGCACAAGATTCATAATGTTGATGCATTCATAACATATTAAACTTTCTATGAACAACTTCCACAGTTGCACCTATTTAGTAACAAACACCAAATAAACAAAATTTTTATAGCTGAAAAATTCAATTGAAGTTATGCACCTCATGAATTAAGCTGCTAATAAAACATGGCATTGTGAAGTGATCATAGACAGTACATATAGACAAAAGCAACATAAAAGATAGAGGAGATTGTACTGTCATACCACCAACTACTAAACCCGTAATACTATCACGATGGCTCAGCATATCTTTGGATTTCACCATTCCAACTGATAGCCCATCAACAAAATCTTTTGTTATGTTCTCCTCCTCGATTTGATCTGTATCATCTCTCTGGGTTTCTATCAATTCGTCAGGAATTTGAATGAGGTCCCCGAGAGCCAAGCAATGATCAGCACCATATTCATTAACTGCAAGTTTCAAACTGGCCAAAGCATCCAACTCAGAACTAACAATCAATTCCCTAAAGCATTTCAACAGTTCAGCAACACAAGGACGGTTATTGGCATCAAAATGTAAAGCTCTGCAGAGAGCCTGTTTCAATGATGCATACTCCAAACCTAGCTTCATGTCCAAATAAGAATTAACCTTCTCCGCCCAACTCCCATAAGTGGCAGAGAAATCAGAATGAACTCCTTCAAGAGTCCCCAATGTCTCTTCAAGGCATTCCTTTCCAAGAAGAAGACTCAACAAAACAAGAACTAAGGACCAAATATCGCACTTGTTCCCAACCGAACGTAGAGTCGGGCCACATTCGAGCACTCCTTCTTTATGCAGTAATTTGAGTAAAACCTCTGGGCTGACAAAAGCCCCTTTCCTTATCAGATTACTAATAAGAAATCCCAATTCCTTGGGGTTGAGTTTTGATCCGGCAGAAACAGATTCCACCACTGTTTCACGAACAGTTCTTCCCATCACCAAAACCCCATTTAGATCAACACAAATGCTTCCAAATTCACCAACACGGAAACACGAAAGACTCAGAAAGCCAGTACTTAACCTCAAAGAATTCATACCAGTGATTGCTTCACAAAACTCAGTGGCAATCATGGCGAAACTGCACATTTCATCTCTGTTCAACCCAACATTATTTCTGATATCAAGTTTCTTCATCCAATTGTTCATCATTTCCACAATATCTTCATTTTTCCTCTCACATACCAAGTAAAGAAACCCATCTTCCAAATTACCCCACAACCCATAAATTCTACACATTCTTCCACCATTCACAATACCAGCTTCCAAAACCAAACCCAATTCATTCCTCTCTCCATCCTTCAACTCACTCAAACATTTAAAAACAATTGAAACATAACTAAGCTTAACCAAACTACCACCACCATTAAGAGAAGGCAACAAAGCAACTCGAACAAGACTTGCAGTTCGGTCCTCTCTAACCCTAATCGGGTAAGAATCATTAGAATCTGAAACGGAACTGATTCTTCCCAGCAACAATCTCCCATCTCTCCGGTCGATCGAGACGGCGGCGTTCGGCAGGATCCAGTGCTTCCAAGCTCTGTAGAATTCATCAGACGAAAACCGAGGAAAGAACTCGAAGCTCTGATTAATGGGCCGTTTGGTAACTTTTTTCGAAATTTGATCATCGGGGTTTTGATCGGGACAGAGTCGGAGGAGATCGATGTTTTTGGGGAGAGACGAAGCGCCTGGAGATGGGAATCGAACGAGAACATTACAGGCGGGGCATCGAATCGTTTGTGGGAATCGGTTAGGGAGATTATCGAGGCAGGTTCCGCAGGCTGAGTGGCCGCAACAGAGAACACGAGGAACTGTGGAGTCGCCGTCGTACGTTTGCAGGCAAACTGGGCACTCCGGGAACTCCATTATGTAGCTCCGATCATGCGTCCGCCGATTATTGGCTGAGAGATTTAAGCGCAGAAATGGAAAATATCAAGAGGTTGTGAAATCCAAGACAAAAGAAAATGGTCGAACGCGTTGAAGTCTTTTTTAGTACATATATTGACGGGGGCTTAAACTTGTAACGGTAAAGTTTAAATGAATTAACATCAATCACGATAACTAACTGCCTATTGATCCATCCCGTGCAAATTTAGCTAAAATAGTAATATAAATAGAGAACTTTCGAATGTATATAACAAAAAATTGGGTCAAATGTTAACATAATTGTTATACATTTGAATAATGTACAAACAAATTGTCTACAAGAAGAAGGAAATTTGAGGGGAATTGAAGGAGTAAAAGGGATTGCACAACATTGAACAATATTACAAGGGGATTTTTTTTTTTTTTTTTTTTTGAGATTACAAGTAAAAAAATTCTAGAAGAAGAAGATTGGAAAAACTTAGGAGTTGGTTCATATGCTGCTTGCTGATCGCGAGGAAAGGCTGCGGCTGCTTGAGTGATGGTCTCTTCTTATCTTTGCGTCTGCGTTCTGAAAGCATCTCAACGTTGGGAGCTGCATCATTGTTTAAATGCTACACAAAATTAGTGCCATATGATTGGATGAATCCTAATATACAATCATTTTTTTTTGGTTATTCGTGAATGTTCGGGTCAGTTTTCACACACCTCAATTAATGTCACCTGACATACCATCTTACGATATTTGGATGTCTAGGAAATTCATAGGAAACTAATTCTTAGGTATATGACCATCATGAATTAAACTCATCTCTTTATGTACCCTAAGATCCTCTTTGACCAATTGAGTCACTCCATGATAGTTGTTGTGAAAATAGTCGAAATATGCATAAACTTTGAACCTGCTATTCGAACTCATAGAAACAGTCTGAGCTAAACCCACTTGTTGATGGGATTAAGCTTGATTTATTATTATTTTTTTTAATGACAGGAAGAATTTTTTTTTATCAAATAATACAAAATTAACTCTTAAAGCTAATATTTTATCTTTCTCATTGGTGCTTGAAAACGGAAACAGAAAGAGATGAACCTTCCAACGCCTTCTGTGGCTAAGACTGTGATGAATAGTTTCGAGCCTTGTGATTATCTGCCTAAAACTTGGTCTCTTCGATGGACTCTCATTCCAGCAATCTACAATCAACCTGAGCCCAAATGTTGCAGTCAACATCAGGCCAAACATACAGAAAAGTTTCACTAGTACTACATCAATCACACGATCATACATTAATTGATATAATTAAATTTACCCCAACCCGTAAGTTTAAGCTTTTGAATTGGTTAATACATTTAACGTAATTCAATTCAGAATTATTGAGTCAAGATATTTCTTCAGAAATAAATAGGTGGTAACCATAGATTTAATCTATAACCTTTTAATTTCCCAAAATTCTCGTAACGCCAAGCGAGAAAAATGAGTATTGAGCTCTATAGATATTTCTAAATAAGATAAGAAAGAAGGAGTTGAGCTTACTCTTTGATTCCATGCGCGTAGCATTTAGCTGGAGCTTTGAAAGCAGGGCGTACACCGTCTGCATGTCCTTTGAGAATGGAATTTTCTTTCTTGTTTGAAAATGGTGGTTGGCCTTCGATCATCTATATAGTAATTAATATTGTAGCGCATCATTCGTTAATATCAAAAATCAAATGCATTCACAAGTTGATATGAAGAATGTAAAGAGCCAAACCTCTTGTAGAATTAAAGCAAAGGAGTAGACATCCACTTTGGTATCATATCCATTGATTTTAAAAACTTCTGGAGCAACGTATCGGCCTGTGATCACAAACAACTTGATTTAGAATTTATTCAATGTTTGTTTTGTTATGATGAAAAGAATAAGTTTATGGGTTATGCAGAGGGAAATCTTTACAGGCAGTGTCTTGACAAGTTAGAGGCTTATCTTCCTTGACAGTGAGCAACTTGCTAACTCCAAAATCTGCAACTTTCAGGTTCCCAGTGTCATCTCGCAATATATTTCTAGAATCAAGAAACCAACTTTAGAAACTTCCAAGAAATTTGAGGAGTTGATGAAATCGTAAGAGCGGAAGCAATCTTACGATGGCTCGAGATCACGGTGGATGATTGGCGCGGGTTTGTTTTCGTGTAAATAGTTCATTCCTCTGAACAGAATTTCATTAAACAGACACATGCTAATGATCATTTTCCACTCTAAAATGGAATAATATAGCATACTTGAAATGCCACAAACAAACAGAGATGAAAACCTTGCAATGTCAAGGGCAAATTTCACAGCTACAATTGGTTTCAAAGCTCCCTTTCTCTGTAAAAATTGACAAAGATCTCCCTGCAGCCCAAATTACAATAAAATCAGAGGAAATGGACATTGGCCTTGTCTAAAGTTTCTCACTTTCAAACCCTCCCAAGAGATTTAAATTGAATTAGATAGTCAAAAAGAGAGGAGAAAAACCTTTGGCAAATATTCAGTAACAATCATCATGGGACTACTTTGAGTGACGGCCCCAAGAAATTGAACGACGTTCGGATGTCGAAGCTTCTGCAGCAATGCAAGTTCATCTCTAAAGGCGTTCCTGAACCCCCATGGGAAAATAGTTAAGGCTGATTTAAGTCAAGTAATCAATGGCTGGATACAATGGCAATAGACAGGTATTCTTTCTTTCTTTTTCATAACCGGGAATCGAGCTTTCCTCCACGTCCCAAGAGATAACAATAGATTTTACAATTAAGTTCACCTGTAGGTAGGTTTCGAACCTAAAGAAGATATTCTATTCAGAACCTGGTCACTTACACTTTATCCTCCTCTGAAATCACATCCTCAGGAAGCTCTTTCACTGCAACTTTGATTCCACGCCATGATGCTAGATGGAAAGTTCCCTGGGAGAGGATTCGAATCCATGATCGAAATGCACTTGAAGAACCATAAAACCAAGTGTGATAAGAAAAATAAGAAAACCAGACAGAAGGAGACAGTGTTAAACCTTGGTCAAGTTGACACTGTTTGTGAAGTCAAATTCTTTAGGATCAATTTCATATTCTGGGACAAGACGAGCATTTTTTACGAGCATGGGAGCATTCTGAAATTTCCAGCATTATTAACAAAAGAGAACATAACAGAGGTATGATGATTAGTGAACATAATGAACACTATAACTTTGTGAAAATGAAAAATCTAAGAACATTGTACACGTACCAGGTGTTTTGCGCCTTTTTTTTCCAACAATTTGATAACTTCATGGTTTTTGTAGAATACAGCATCTGCAAGAGGCTGTTTTTCAAAACTTACATTATTCTTCAGCATTACTCCACACACAAAAAACTTGTCTAGCTCCTAAAAAATATTTGAACATACTTCTGGTTATTAGTGGAAATTATAATTTAAATTTTCCATCTCTCATTAATCAAATCATTACTTTTTTAATATAGTTTTAATATACTTACATTATTTAATTAAAAAAATTATTATCCTCACAAGCATTAAGAAGTATGTATATACTTATTAGAAAGTTCACAGATTTTACTCTTTTGGTAAAAGGGTTCCACCTTTTAAAAGTATTTGTCAATTGGTAAAAGGTTCCTTTTAAAACTATTTGTCAAAAAGTGTCCTTTTTTAAATTATTTGTAATTACTATTGATGTTTTTATTGTTTTATTCTATTATTATAAACATTTATTTGGTTATATTTCGGTGTCAAGAGATATGTGAGAAAGGTAGAAGAATAATCATTTATCATATCCTGGCTATTTTTAGAGGTCGTTTACTAAATATCCAATTAATATACTTTTAATTTGATTTTTCTTAATTCTTTATATTTACCGACACAATGGGGCCCACCCATTGTATTGCTCAATCAATACAAGTCTTTGCCCTCTAACATTTAAAAAAACTACTAATTTCGAAACTTTTTTTTATAATTAAATTTGGCAATTTCTATAAATGATATATTATTATTATTCGTAATTTTTTGAATGGTTGACCTCTTTAGTGCAGAATTTTTTACTGGTTATTCAGATCAAAAGCAATTGCTTCAAAGTTCAAAGTTCAATCCAATCCGAACCATCCAATTTCTCCCCCGATAAGCTAATATTTCAATTCACTCAAACTTATTTACAAATTAAAAGTTAAAATAAAAAATATTTATAAAAAAAAATGCAGAGAGCGGACGGGAAGCAAATTACCGTACTACCCCAGCGATCTTTGGGGTCAATCTCAGCGCCTCGCCGGAGCAACAAATCGACGATCGCCAAGCAGCCTTGACAAGCAGCAACATGAAGCGCGGTCCGATTATCAATATCATGAAAATTTACATCAATTCCAGAATCTAAAAGCTCGTTAATCCCTTCCAAATCGCCTTCATTCGCCGAATACATCAATCTCACTCCGCCATCGATCTCCTCCCCGTCCTCCGCCGCCGCCGCCACCTCCTCCGGCCGCCACTCCGCCGCCATCGACGACTGCTTCCCCAGCGAAAACCTCACTCCGTTGTTACTGCTATTCGTCTGATCCATTCCTAAAACCCTAACACAACCAGCCGCCTATGAATCTCCGGCGACGAAAAAAAAAGTCGTACAATTACGATTTCGCCGTAGATAAATTTAATTTTTCAGAAGCCTTTGAGACAGTTATTTATTTTTATAGCGCGTCGTTGGTACGGCCTAGGTTAGCAATTACATGACTGAACTACTCTAAAATGCGCTTCCCCTGTTAACTTCGCCGTTATGTGTAACGGGTTGATGACGACGAACTTGTTAATTTTACGCGGAGGGGTATTTTATTCCTCTGAAGCGGATCTAGAATTTGAATGAAGTATGAGCCGTTGATTTAGTGGACTTTTATTGAGTTGGATGTTAATGAAGGCTTGGATTTGGTGAAGACGAGATTGCTGATGCTGGGTAATACGACGTCGTGTAGTAGTCGGTTGCCTTGATGGAAAAAAGCTCGACGTGACGTGTTATAAGGACCCCACGGCTGACGAGGATTCTGAAAAATAATAATAATAATAATAATAATTTTAATTAATTATCCGCACATTCTTTTTTCTTTTTTTTTTGAAATATCCGCACATTCCTTTGACTAGAAAAATGTACAAAATATCCTTATATAATAAATGAAGCATTTTAGTATATAGTGCATTGTTGATGTAGTAGGTTGGATACAGAAAATGTTAACAAGTCTTTCTCAATCTCATTTCTTTGACTAAATTGAAAGGTTAGATGACAAACCAATATAGCCATAAAAAAGATTGATGGTTGTCTTATTAAACATATATTTATGTCGTTAAATTATATTTTTAATTGACCAAAATACTAGTATACTACTCCAAATTTTGAATTAGTGTTACAGTTAATTTGCTAACTTATTTAACTGATATTTATTTAAAATTAAAAATTAAAATTGTCTGTAATTGGAAACTAAATTAATCATTTTAATGGAGATTTGACATGTATAGTTTTTTTAAGTTAAAAAATATACGAATAACAACTTTTTAGAAGTAATTTGTGCATAGCAGATCATTAAGATTGACTTAATAAAAAGATGAAAAGGTTAATGTAGGTGATAACTCTCAAGAAGTGAGAGTTAAAGTAGAGAAAATAGACATAAAAGCGACATGAAATGAGTAATAACTAGGACAAACTACGTTGCTAACACACATATGTTCGCATACGACGAACTTCTTATAGTTTTCTGAGTAAGAAGTTAATTAAAGGATTCACTTTAACGAATAGCATAGAACTCACA
>JBBMEF010000004.1:5572460-5610295 GCA_037832685.1 Sicyos baderoa
AACTCATTTATAAGAGATATGGAATACTCCCCTCATTGCCAATTGGTTTTGAGGTGGAACTCCATATTCTCTAATACTCCAAGTACTTGGTGTATGGATGAAGACAAAAATTATGATAGATAAATTAGGAAAAAAATAAATTTAATTAGAAAAAATAAACAAAAACAAAAAATCAAATTGTTTGTCAAATGGGCTTAATAACAAAAGTTTTAATTTAACCTAAATTTTATAAAAAAAAATAAAAAATAAAATCTTTCAAAGAAATTCTAATGAATGGACTATTCTAGCAAAATAATTATAAATTTAATAGAAGTTGAAATTATTTGCATCATTAATCATTAATACAAATTAATATAGTATTAGAGTATTCGTACTGTATAGCAACTCTAGGATCTTCTATTAAAATTATAGTACATTTTTATCAAAAATTAGTTTATACTAAAATTACAAGTGATTGAACTTAATCAACAATATTTGATTGTATTCAATCGGTTTGTTAAGCGATTGAGCTTATCTATCAATTACTAATGATTGAACTCAATCACTTAGAATTTTGTTATAAACCAATTTTTGATAAAAATGTACTATATATGTAATTTTTTATCTCATTTTTATTATATATGAAAAACCCTCATAGTATTATGCATTATGAATACAATATTATTATTAATATTTATGATTATGGTTGTTAAATTTTTTTAAGAATGACCATATTTTTAATGTAAATTTCCCTACCTTTAAAAATGTTATAAGCAATTTTTATGAAAATAATTCTATAATAAGATTTTTTTTTTCTTCGATAGAATAATAATATTTTTTATACAAAAAAATGAGTTAATACTTTTGATTCTTTTCCTATCCTCTTCATTAATTTAATAGCATTGAATGTCAAAAATAATAATAATAAATAATAAAAGCATTGAATTTGTCAACAAATTTTATATAAAAGGAACTTTTCAACAATTTCCTCCTGAAGAAATGTTTCACTTATCTTCAATATAGTTAATTAGTGATTTGGTTTTAATGATATTGGATACTATGGAGGTTGGAAGCAAAACACTAACCACCTAGAATTTTAAAGGTAATTAAGATGCAATTAAACAATAATGTTTGTCCATAGTTTAGAATAATGGATGGTTTTATTCTTATCTTAAAAAAAAAAGAAAAAAAAGAAAAAAAAAAGATGGTTCATTTTCAACTCTGCCCCCAAGTTTTGAATTATTTATTTTCCAAAAGCCTCAGATTTTAATTGGGTTGAAATAAATAGGAGAGCATAGTGGATCTATAGTTTAAATGAAATATTTAATGGTCAATAGGTTGGTGTATTTGCATGTTATTTGATTGGGACTTTCACTCCATTCAATTTCATCACCTACCCTTCATTTACTATCCCATGCTTTAAAGTTGGAATTTGATGTGACTTATAAAATAAGAAAAGTTTTATGTATTTCTTAGCTTTTATATAATTTACAAATTATTGGAAAGTGAGCACTATCACTCAGGGGTGCACAAATAATCCGACGACCCAAAAAATCCGAACTAACCCAATTTAATTTGTCGGGTTAGATTGGATTGAATACATAAATGAGTTGGGTTGGATCAAAATTGAAATTTTCATGGGTTGACTTAAAATCAACCCAACCCGACCAACCCAAATTTCATATTTAGTTTAAAATATATATCTTTTTAACTATAACATAATTATTATGTTATTTAATTATTTATATTATAGGTTTCATATTTATTTTATTTAATTATTATTGTTAAAATTATTATTTTTTAATATTTTTTAAACTTTAAACCTGTTGATGAGGTTTTAAAATTTGGTAAACTTGAGTTTCGCATTTGCAATAAGAATATACTTATGTTAATGTTCATCCTAAGTTTCTAGGAATCGAAAAATGAATGTTAGAAATTGTTTATTGGGTACGTTGCTTATCATAGTGAACTTCTTTAATTTTAGATTAGTTTCAAATTTATGAACCCGATAACTCAACCCAACCAAAAAGTAAAGGGTTGGATTAAGTTGTATCTTTAATTGAGTTAGATTGAGTTGGAGAATTGATCAACCCAAATTTTTAGGTTGGTTGAAAATCACCTAAATCCAACCCAACCCAACGTTCACCCCTACTACCTTATTTTATTTGTTATTTTATATTTGTGAAATAATCAAGTCAATTTATACGTTTGGTTTGTACATATTTCAATTATTTCAATAAGATAAACACTTTCAATATTTAATTATTAAAAGAAATTATAAAAATTATTTTGTAGGTAATTAAGTGAACATTATAAATTAAAGACATAACCTTTATTTTTGTTATTTAAAATCTTTTTGAATACAGAATAATCTAAAATAGTTGGTTCATCAGTATTTTACCTATAAAAACCTGATTTATGATTTAAATGATCAAAAAATTATAAACTACCGTTAGTAGCGCAGTTGTTTCATTATTTTGTCGTAAACCAATTCAACACCAATATCACGGGTTCGAACCCTCGAAGAATCGATATTGTAATCTCCCTCTTAATTTCCTACGAATTTTCTTGACATCTACATATAACGATATGTTTCATGACAAAATGTAACACCAACATAAAGATCGGCATACAAGTGATATTTAGTTTGATAATAAGTCAAAGATTAACCTTTTTTTAACTGTCTAATTAGTGTTATTATTAATTCTACTCATGATAGAGTATTCAAAACGATCTCTCACTGATAGACGTTAATAATAAATATACGTAAATCATAATTAAAATGGCATATTAGTTAATGATATGGGTGATTCTTTTTAAGATTGTCATATCTACAATATCCATGTTGGCATATTTACATTTTTTTTTTTTTTTTTAAAACCATCAATAGGAGCTTCACTTTCTTGTATTTTATAATCCAATACCACGTTACAAAATTCAGACTATGAGTCAAGAGTTTTCTAGTTTATAAAGTGCTTTCAAAAATATCTCAAAGAATACTTCGAAATTTGTAACTTCAACTAGCTAGACTACTTCTTGGCAAAGACATTTTTATGAATACGAATATATTGAATGTAACAAAAAAATATATATATATATATATATACTGAAAAGATCAGTGGTGCAATGGTTTCATTGGTTAGTTGTAAACCAGTTCAACACCAGCGTCATGAGTTTGAACCCTAAAGAATCGGTATTTGTAATTATCTCCTTATTTTTTAATAAAGCTGAAGTTATTTTTCCATTGAAGAAAATGAAAAGGCAAAAGGTTGAAGAAAAGTGACTTTAAGCTCGTCAAAAACCTTTCTATGAGATGAAAAAAAAAAAAAAAAATCATAAATAAATACTAAAATGCTATTGCATAGTGATTAAAAATGGAGTTAATATCGAAGGAGTAACCTAAAGTTTGTTCATTAAATGTGGCAGCTGTCTAAAATTAATATTTCCCCGCTGCAAAGTAATGTATATTTATGAATGGGGTTGACAATTATACAGTGGGGTCCCAAAAAATCAAAGCAAAAAAGCAAATTTAAAATATGGAGTTATTATTATATATGCATGCTTTTGTTTTGTGGAAGGACAAATATAAAGAAGAAATAGCACAAGCATTGAAGAAGGAATTATGTTGTGCCCAAAAGTTCAATACAAATAAAATTCATCTTTAGAATACAATAAAAGAAGGATTTGAGTGCACCCCGAATAACATCCTCACCATGATATCACCTATGTGACACATTTGATACCACACATCTTATTTCTCTTTTTCTATTTTATATTTATTATAAAAAGAAAAAAGAAGATATATGGCTCTAAATGAAAAGTATCACGATAGATGTGTTACTCGAGGTGCACCCAAATTGCCCTTATACAAGAGAAGGATGGTTTGGATTGAACATTTAAACCATCCACACAAGACCTTTTTTTTTTAGTACCAATCACACAAGACTTGAAGCTTATAGCTAGTTGGATTAATAATATATTAATAGGGTACTCAATAAATAAATAAATATAGATGTATATTTATAGGTAAGTGATGGGTTGGATTGAACATTTAAAATTTTCAAAATACTCCAATTTTATTAATATAAAACAAAAATGAAAAAATTTAAGCTATAAATAGGGAATATTATGCCTCAACTAACCCTAATAGAGTTGGCTAGGAAAGGGAAGAAAAATTAAAAGAAACATAATGAAACCCCTAATTTGAGGCGACAACATGTTCTCATACAAAATTAGAAAGCAAAACAAAAATAATTTGGAGTCTGTTGTGTATATCTATGTTCATAATTAAAAAAATAAACACATAATTTGTAGTATAATTGAACCTCTAGTTAAATAATTCAGATAAAAGTAAAAAAGGCAATGAAAAATAAGTTAATAATATGTTTATGGGTGGAAGAGACGTAGTAATTAAGGTCTCATAAAATCAAAAATATAATTTAATCTACAATATTCACCTATTTAAAAATTAAATTATACAAAAAAATATTACACTTATTTGTCTTACAAAATAAAAGTGATATATGTATCTAAATAGAAAAGTAAAATAAAAAATCATCTTCCAATAGCTTAACGATAAAAAAAAAGTTAAAAAAATTTAAGGATGAATTCAATTTACAATAACCATTTATTTAGAAATTAATTTACTTAATCATATTAATTGAATAATAGGAACATTTATAAAAGATATACTTTTTTTTTTATTACCAATTGATTTTGAAGTGAAACTTCATATCTAATGTGGTATCAAAGTACAGATATCAGTTCAATAGAAATGAAATTGAGATCTGATTCAAAATTGGTGAGCCCAAAAGAGACAAAGTGGAGAATCCTACAAACATTTATAAGAGATATGTAACTATTATGGAGTGACTCAATTGGTCAAAGAGAGTTTTGAGGTGTACAAGGTGATGAGATCAATCCATAGTGACCACCTACCTATACCTAGGAATTAATTTCCTATAGATATTTTAACATCCAAATATTGTAAGATCAAGCGGTATGTCCCGTGACATTAGTCGAAGTACCTGAAAACAGGTCCAAACAGTCACGAAAAAAAGAAAGAAAGTGACAAGACAGGATCTTTTTTTAATTGTGAGCTGCATAGGGAGTGTTGTGTGTGTTGGGTCTGAGTCTCGCACATTATATCCGCGTGAAATAAATGCTTCTAACCTTTCTCCTCAACTGTAACCAAAATAAATAACTCAACTTTTGTGTCCATTATATATACCCTCAAACATTTCAACCTTTTTCTCTCTAAATTACCATTTAATTATTTGAAGCCTTTTGATCAGTGATCATCTCGGTTGGGTTGTTTCCATGGCGGGATCGGGCGTGACGGTGGCGGTGTGGGCGGCGATGACGGTCATCATGAGCGTAATGTGGCGGACCCGGGGGACGGCCGCGCAGCAAGTGCCTTGCTACTTCATATTTGGTGACTCATTGGTAGACAATGGAAACAACAACCAGCTTCAGTCATTGGCAAGAGCTGATTATTTGCCTTATGGTATTGATTTTGGTGGACCCACTGGAAGATTCTCTAATGGAAAAACTACTGTCGATGTTATTGGTAATTTTCTTCTTCTTTTTTTCTTCTTTTGTTAGAAGTCATAATTTTTTTATCATTAAATATATATATTAATCTTATTGAGCTATTACTTTTTTTATTTATCGATTATTTTTTCAAAATTATTGGAATTTTGGGGTAGAAAATTTGTTAAAATGTTTTGCGTCTTCACTAAAAAAGAAGTTTTTTTTTTTTTTTTTGAAAAGCACTAAAAAAGAAGTTATATTATGGAGTTTTTCTGTCATTGCTCATCACATTGATTAATTTCTTGTCCAACATTTGAATGAATTTTTTCTTTATTAAGATTTTTACATTAAAAAAGTCTTCACAGTCTTGTATAAAATTATAAACGCAAAATAATATAATTTTAAAATAAGATTTCATTTATTTAAGTATAATTTTGAATGGTTCATGAAAGTTTAAAGGTAAGTTATCATAAAATGGTTTAAGTGGTCAAAGAGGGTCTTGTGATACTTAAGATGATGAGTTTATTTTCAAACTTTTTCTAACATCCCAATGTTGTAAAGTCAAGCGGTATATCATGTAATTTTAGTGATGCGCACAAGTTGTCCCGAACAGTCAATTAAAAAAAAAAAAAGTCATTTTTAAGGAATGAGTGAAATAGTGGTATTATTTTAATATGGTAGATATGTTTTTGGACAAACTATTAAATAAAGTCACTCCAAGGAGTTTGTCTCTCTAATTCTCTAAAATTAGAAATAATAATCCCATATGAGATGGTTTCTTCCAATAATTTTTTCATAATTTTTTATGGGTAGAAAGGAAATGTAACTTGAAATTTATTTGTTTTTATTATTAAATTTGTAATAGGAGGTGAAAATTATAAATTTGAAGTTTGCATTTAATGATTAGGGTTTATTTCTTTGCGTTATAATTGATTTCTTTCAAAGTGTGTGATTTTAAATTCCATGCACATGATTCTGGTTGAAATTACTCTAAAATATTTATGAGGCTTGCATTATATTATTTATTTATATATATATATATATTCAACAATATATATGAGAGCGCATTTATGCAAATAAAAAATTAGCTTTAATTTATAATTCATTTTTCAAACTTTTTCTAGTTTAATTTAAATGTTTGAACAACTTTTATATACTTGTTGAACTAAAAATAAACAAAACAAAATTAAAATTTGGGTAGAGTTCAAATATACATTTTGAATGTACATCAATTGAAAAATTCATAAAATGTGAAAATTTAGAAAATAAAATAAGATAAAAAAACCCCTAGTAATTTAAAAATCTCAGTTTCCAATAATTTAATTAACATGGGAGGGGATCATTTTAGCCCCTACACTAAGGGTTGCAATTTTTACCTTGAAATGAAAAAAATATAATAATAATAATAATAATAATAATTTCTTTTTTATTTTTATAATTCAATTATGCTAGAACTCTCCCAATTTGTTTACATAACAAAAACAAATTAGAATGTTATATTAATTTGAGAGTAATACTAATAGTGGGGTACCGAAAGGGTCAGTAATGACGTAATCTTTTCATTGTTTGGTTGTAAACCAGTTCAAGATCAACATTACAGGTTCAAACGAGTCGGTATTTATAATATCTCTCCCCTAATTTGTACTAAAAAAAAAAAACTAATAGTGGGGGTTTGAATATGTGAATTAATTAAATGCAGCCGAGCTATTAGGATTTGACGATTATATCCCTCCGTTCGCCACCGCAAGAGGCCGAGAAATTCTGGGAGGCATCAATTATGCTTCCGCCGCCGCCGGAATCAGAGAAGAAACTGGTCGCCAATTGGTATATATAATATTATCTCTAATATATTTAATTTTTACATATTTATAAAAAAAAATAATGTCCTTTAATGAAAAAGCTATATATATATATATATATATATATAAATATATGGATTATTTGTTCATTGAACTTTCTTTAAGTTACTAAAAATGAGTTTCTCAAAAAAAAAAAAAGTTACTAAAAATGATTTTTTATTTTTATCTAATATATTTAATTATGACATATTTATAAAATTGATTTTTTTGATAGATTAGACCCTAAACTTTCAATTCCATGTCTAAATGGTCCATGTTTTTAAAAATCAAGTAAGTACTGATTAAATGAGAAATTAAAAGTTAATATGTTCTTTTAGTTAAAACAATAATTGAGGTAAGAATTCAAATTCATGACATTTTCATCATGAATATGCTTATCGATTTAGCTAATACTCTGGTCAGACGTAATTAAAAGTTTCTAAACCTATTACACACAAATTTTAAAGTTTATTGAGCTATCAAACATAATTTAGAAAGTTTAAGGAACTAATTAACTTACATAAAATATGATTGTTAGGACCCCGTTTGATAACCATTTGGTTTTTTGTTTTTTGTTTTTAAAATTTAAACCTATTCTCACTTAAATTTCGTACCGTATGTTCCACCCTTCCTACTATATATCATTTCTTCTTTAAGAAAGTAGGAGAATACTAACCAACTTTTAAAAACAAAAACAAACTTTTGGAAGCTATTTTTTTTTGTTTTTAAAAGTTGGTTAGTGTTCTTCTACTTCCTTAAGGAAAGATATATTGTAAGTAGAGTAGAACACATTACATGAAATTTGAGTGAGAATATGCTTAAAATCTCAAAAAACAAAAAATCAAATGGTTATCAAACGGAATCTAGGGAATTGAAATTTAAATGGAACATACACACACAAGAAAAAAAGAAAAAAAAAAAACTAGCATTTTTTTCCTTCTAAACTTCTTTTAAGTGTTTTTTTTTTCTTCTAAACCTCTGATATCATGTAAGTTGATCATCACTAATAAATTTTAGCAATAGTTGAAAAATGTTAGATCATGCCTAAGAATCTAGACTAAAAAACTACTATAAAGATTAGAGAAATGAGGTCGAGTTTATCGAGACCGTAACAACAACGTCGTACCGACAATGTATTGTATAGGGAGGAAGAATAAGCTTTAGTGAGCAAGTAAACAACTACAAGGAAACAGTGTCACAAGTGATAGATCTGCTTGGAGATGAGAATTCAGCAGCACAATATTTGAGCAAATGCATTTACTCAGTTGGGTTGGGAAGCAATGACTATCTCAACAACTATTTCATGCCCCAATTTTACTCAACAGGGAACCAATTTACACCTCAAGAGTATTCTGAAAACCTTCTTCAACAGTATTCTCAACAAATTCAGGTATAACTTCTTTCTCTCCCCACGACTCGAAAGATTCAAACTTTTACTTCAACACAAACATGTCTTTCGATGTCGGTTGTTTTAACAACCAACAGATGCGTGGCTAGCCATCTATACGATCATTATTAAAACATACAATGACAATTAGTTTTTTTCGGTTGATCATTGTAGGTGATTGTCATTGTACGTTATAATGACAATCACTTGCAATGCCAGTCATTGACTGACATCATATCTATTCACTAGTTATTGTAAACTATCTATGATAGTTAGTTACAATCTTTGTACTCTATCTTACAATAACGGTTACTTTTTTACTGTCGGTCATCGCAAGTGATTGTCATTGTATGTTGCAATGACGACAAGTTACGGTATCAGTCATTTGACTCACATCTATCCACTAGTAATAGTGGTCACTTACGACCTCTATGCTATCATTGAAAGTAAAAAAAAAATAGATTGTCATTGAAGATCTAATTTTGTTACCGTGTTTAGATGAATATGTATGGTTTATACGCTTGAACGACGATTCGTCGGCATTTATTATTGGGTGTTGTTTTGATTGTAGGCTTTGTACAACTATGGAGCTAGGAAGTTTGTGCTGTTTGGAATAGGTCAAATTGGTTGTAGTCCAAATGAGTTGGCTCAGAACAGCCCTGATGGAAGGACTTGTGTTCAAAAGATCAACTCAGCCAATCAAATTTTTAATGCTGGTCTAAGATCTATGGTTGATCAATTCAACATCAATCAACCTGATGCAAAATCCATCTACATTGATTCTTTTGGCATTTTTCAAGATATCATTAACAATCCGTCGGCCTTTGGTATATGATTTTGATTCATCGACGATATTTAATACGATATCAGAGCAGAGTAAATGTTTAAGCTTTTCTAATGTATTGGATGACTAATTCTTTCAGGTTTTAGAGTTGTTAATACTGGTTGTTGTGGAGTAGGAAGGAACAATGGACAAATCACATGTCTACCATTTCAAACTCCATGTTCGAACAGGAATGAGTATCTGTTTTGGGATGCATTTCATCCAACCGAAGCCGGGAATGCCGTCGTCGGGCAGAGAGCTTACAGTGCTCAACGTCCAACCGATGCATACCCGATCGATATTCGCCATCTTGCAGCACTCTAAGACTGATTAGATGAGGACATATGATGTGTTGTGGCTTTCATAGCAAGTTCTATGATTCATAAATGATAGTTATATACTTCTTTTCGTTAGTCTCTCCCCTGAGTTAGGGCGTTCCTGGCTTTTGTTTGTATTATTGTAGGTGTAACATTTTATCTACAAAATCTAGTAAATTGTTATTTTTCTAATGTTTCATCAAAGCAGGGGTTTTATATGCAATGCTTAACCTAGTAGTAATTAACATATATATATCTTCGATCAAGAAGTCGAGGATTCAAATCATCCAACCCCTTATATTGTTGTTATACTAAAAAAAGCTATGTTGCACACTCTCAAAACCTAAGAAAACATGTTGATAATCATTTATTAACGTTTTTAGGGCGAGTCACTATATAATCTCTCTTAAAATCTTTATTCATTAATTTACTTTAATATTTTATATTTTTCACGGTTGTCGAAATTTGTGGGTTTTATCCGTTGTTCTTTTTTATTCTTTGATCGACGTCGACAATATCTATCACAACACTCAAATAAAAATTAAAAAAAAAAATCAACCATATTTGATAACTATTTGGTTATTATATTTTTTCAATGTATCTATATTTTCTCAAGATGTTGTGAATGCTAACCAAATTTCAAAAAACAAAAACAAGCTTTTGGAAAGCTACTTTTTTGTTTCTAAATTTTGATTTTGTTTCTATAAATATAGATAAGATATAGATATCATAATAAAAAAAAAAAATGGTAAAGTAGGGTTTAAATTTCAAAAGCCAAAAACAAAAAACCAAATGGTTATCAAATGGGGCATTCGGAATCCAAGTTGGCTAAATCGAGAACAAGTTATATATTATAATAATGTACAAACAAATTGAATGTAGCAATGTACAATTTGAACTCTCGACCCAGAAACTTAGGAGGGCCAAAGAGCTGTTGAAATTTCGCAGATGAATTGAACGATTAAAAGGGATTAGACAACAAAGAATAAGTTAATTTGGGGTGCAAACTTTGGAGTTGGTTCATATGCTGCTAGCAGATCGTGATGACAGGGTCCGGCTGCTTGACAGATGGTTTCTTTTTATCTTAGCCTCTGCATTCTGAAAGCATCTCATCGTTGGGAGCTGCATAATAATTGTTTAAATAGTTGACAAAGTTAGTGTCTGGTCGACCATCGATGATGACGTTGACGACTCTCTGACCAAAGAAAATTTGTAGGAAATTAATTCCTAACTGACTACAATGGATTGAATCCATAACCTTTTGGTTCTCGAAGGTCACCATGCAATTCATGATGGTTCAATGGTTCGATTTCTTCACTGCTTGAAAATGACAGCACAAAGAAAAGAAGAGAAAGAGACGAACCTTCCATCGTCTTCTGTGGCTAAGACTGTGATGAATGGTTTCCAGCCTTGGGATTATCTGTCTAAATGTTGGTCTCTTTGATGGCCTCTCGTTCCAACAATCTTCGATCAACCTGAGTGTTGTGACGCAATGCGTAAGCGACAATCCAAGGATAAAAGAAAGAGAGACAAAACACTCAGATTTACGTAATTCACTAACATTGTATTAGCTATGTTTACAGGTAAAGGAAAAAACCATTTTATTTAGCAGATCGTGAACACTAGAGAATACTGTGTATAATCAACACATTTTTAGTCATTCGTAGTGCAACCTAACGATTCAATGCATTTCAGCACTAAGCACAAACGTTGTCAATTCAAGATCGGAACGAGACGGAGACATGAAAATTTTAGTACTACAGATTATTCAGATGAGATGTAGAGATAAGAAAGATGCAGATGAGCTTACTCTTTGATTCCATGAGCGTAGCATTTAGCTGGAGCTTTGAAAGCTGGGCGTACACCGTTTGCATACTCTTTAAGAATGACATTTTCTTTCTTGTTCGAAAATGGCGGTTGGCCTTCAATCATCTATATTATTATAGCGCAACATTTAATATCACAATCAAGTTAAGGAATAGAGAAGTGATGTACATATATATAATTAATGTGCCAAACCTCTTGAAGAATTAAAGCAAAGGAGAAGACATCCACTTTAGTATCATATCCTTTGTTTTTGAAAACTTCTGGAGCGACATATCGGCCTGGAATGACAAATACTTTGGTTCAGAATTAATTCAGTATCTGATATGATGAAGAGAGTAAGTTTATGGATTATGCAGAGGAAAATCTCACAAGCAGTGTCTTGACATGTTAGAGGCTTGTCATCCTTGACTGTGAGCAACTTGCTAACTCCAAAGTCTGCAACTTTCAGGTTCCCAGTGTCATCTCGCAATATATTTCTACAATCAAACAATGAAAAAATTTAGGAATTTCCAAGAAAATAGAGGAGTTGATGCAATTGTTAGAGTGGAAGCAACATACGATGGCTCGAGATCACGGTGGATGATTGGTGCGGGCTTGTTTTCGTGCAAATAATTCATTCCCCTGAACAGATTTTCAGTATATAAACAGATAATAAATGATCATTTTCTACTCAAAAAAGGAAAGATAGAATGCAATGGCAAAAATGAAATGCACAAACAAACAGAGAAAAAAACCTTGCAATATCAAGGGCAAATCTCACAGCTACAATTGGTTTCAATGGTCCCTTTATTTGTAAAAATTGACAAAGATCTCCCTGCAGTGCAAATTACAATCAAATCAGTCTAAAGTTTCTTATTCTCAGACCCTCTGAAGAAGTTTAAACTGAGAATTAGATAGTCAACAAGTTGAGGAAAAAAACCTTTGGCAAATATTCAGTAACAATCATCATGGGACTACTTTGAGTGACAGCACCAAGAAACTGAACAACGTTAGGATGCCGAATCTTTTGAAGCAACGCAAGCTCGTTTCGGAAGGCGTTCCTGAGTCCCCATGAGAGAAAGAAAAAAAAAGTTAAGGCCAATTTAACTCACTGCAATGATAACTTTTCTTCTTTTCTTTTTTTAAGTGGGTATCACAGCTTCACCCAACTACATATCAAGACAACCGTACCAATCTCAAAACTTGGATTCAAGAAACAACAAGGTATTTCATGCGTTTCAAACTTGGGAACTTCAAGGAAGCAAACCTTGAAGACCCCAGCCCTCTACCACGAAGACCGCCCCGAGAGGACGGCTGCAATGACAATCGACATATAAGTTTCTAGAACATATTCACTTACACTTTATCCTCCTCTGAAATCACATCCTCGTGAAGCTCTTTCACTGCAACTTGGATTCCACGCCATGATCCTAGATGGAAGGTTCCCTGGAAGGACATCATAGATTAGGAACTGTAAAAGCAACTGTCATAGGAAAATCAGAAAGAAAGAAAAAAGTGTTAAACCTTGGTTAAGTTGACACTGTTTGTGAAGTCAAACTCTTTAGGATCAATTTCATATTCCGGGACTTCACGAGCATGCGCGACGAGCATGGGAGCTTTCTGAATTATTCAGCATTGTGAACAAAAAAGAACATACTAAGCCATGATTAGTGAACCATAATCAACAATCTTAAGTGAAAATGAAAAATCCAAATCATTGTACGTACCAGATGTTTTGCACCACTTTTTTCCAATAATTTGATAACTTCAGTGTTTTTGTAGAATATAGCATCTGCAAGAGGCTGTTATTCCAAACTTTGGATTATTTTTCAGGCATTAGAAAAGCACAGAGAGAAGGCTAAAAATTAAGAAATTTGTTGTAGATAGTAAATTCTAAAATCCCTATTTTAATTCGAAGTCATCAGTTTTGTGGCCTAAATTAAAGTCAACGATTTAGCAGATTGAATCAGTTTTCGTCATATTTGACTTTTTTTCTTAAATTTTGTCATTCATATAAAATTTTCTTTTTATTCATTATTCATAAAAAAAAAGTCCTCTAAAAATTATCTCAAAGTTTGTGTAAAACTCAAATTATATGTATACAAGCTCCAAAATATGTATACCAAGTAAATATTTCCTAACTAATAAAATAGCATTGGCATATTTGGCATTTATTTATTTATTATTATTTCAAAAGGGTAAGTTTATTGTTGGAATTGAATACATTTAATTCAAAACAGATGCAAAAAGGGAAAAAATAATTTGGGGTTTTTGCAGGAATAGATCAAATTGATAAAATATTTACAACATTAGGCAAATTTTAAAACATTTAGCAATCATAGTCAAATATACGGTATAAAGTAATATTTTTTATACTGAATAACTAATACATAATACAATATAAAAGTATTATTTATACCGTATATTTGATTATGGATGCAAATTTTTTCAAATTTGCGTTAATCTGTAATTATTGTGTAAAATTGGACTATCGAGTATAATTTCCCAAATAATTATCACATTTATTCCTTAAAAAAGACTGCTTTTTTTTTTTTTTTTTTAAGGATATTTCACTTCGGACGCAACGAGATCCACCGTTTTCTCGGGAATAAATTCGACAAGTCTTTGAGGTTTATTTTGTTAGTTTTTTCTTTGATGTTATATTCATAGATAAAAAGTTACCAAAAATATTATTACTGTTATTTTTTTGAACCATATCAAAAAGATTATTGAGCAACAAGTGTTATCTCTAAAATAGATATAAATAAAAACCATAAAAAGGCTACTATTAATTCATTCTAAAAACCTACTATTAATAAACATTTTATCATAAGTTAAAAAAAAATCATTTTGATCCATGTATTCCTTTCGTTTTGGTTCTAAATTTTCATATACCAAATTTAGTCTAAATACTTACCAAAAAAAAAATTACTATTATAAAATAAATAATAATTAAAATTAGTTTAATAAAATTAATAAATTTATTACTAATAAGAAAAACTGCATATAAGCTCCACTAGACCGGGATGGAAAAAATGCAAAAATATTTGTAAAAGTTATAAAAAAAAAAAAAAAAAAATTTAAAAGAATAGTAAAAAATTTAAGAAATTTATAATAACAAAATCCAAATTTTAATTATAAAGACATTTTAAAAATATTTCATAGGTTACAAAATATTTAAACTTTTACTATTTTCAATTGAACGACTTAATTGATTCCATTAATTTTCTAATTTGATTGAATCAATTTTAGTTCTAATTTTTTTAAATCCATGTAATTTAAAAAAAAAAGTCTCAAAAAAATTATCATAAAAACCAATTTGAATTTTCTTTAAAAATACAAACCATATTTCAACGAAAATAGTATTATTTTTATTACTTTTTTAAAAAAGGAGATATTCTTCGCATCTTTTACTTTTTTGTGGTTGACCTTTTACGTACATAATATTTCTAATTGGTCATTCGAATTTTAAATTCATTAAACCGCATTTCCAACACAGACAAAACATTAAAATTAAAAACAAAAAAATAGAAATAGAAGAAAGGGAAATTACCGTACTACCCCAGCGATCTTCAGCGTCAATGGCAGCGCCTCGTCGGAGCAGCAAATCGACGATCTCGGAGAAACCTTGACAGGCAGCAATATGAAGCGCCGTCCGATTATCAATGTCGTGAAAATTGACATCAATTCCACATTCTATAAGCTCCTTAATCCCTTCCAAATCCCCTTCGTTCGCCGAATACATCAATCTCAGCCCTGGATCGATCTCCGCCGCCTCCGCCGCCGCGTCCTCCGCCGTCCGCTCCGGCGCCATCGACGACTGCTTCCCCAGCAAAAACCTCACCCCGTTGCTATTCGTACTCGTCTCCATAAAACCCTAAAATAATTAATTAAACTCTAATAAATCAGGAAATTAATTGCACAATTACCAATTTGTCACAAACTCGTTTCGTCCTTTTATAGCGTCGGCATGGCGCAGGTTAGAAATTATTTTAATGTATTTTCTAAATTGCACCTTCCGTTAACTTTTCCGTCTTTACTTGACGGTTTTTGTGTTTTACGCGTGACGGCTGGATGACGACGAATTTGTTCGGGGCTTTATTCCTCTGAGGGGGATTTAGAGTGTGGATGGAATTTGAGCCGTTGATGTTGTGGGTTTTCTTGCGTTGAATATTATTAATGGCTTGGATTGGATGTTTGATGTGGATCTGGTGAGAACGAGATCACCGATGTTGTGTGAATACGACGTCGTGTCGTGGTCGGTAACCTGATAGAAAGCAGCTGGACGTGACTGTGTAAGAAGGACGGAAATTCTAATTTCTAATATTATTAAGAAAAGTGTATAAAACTATCTTTAGTTTATTAATGAACCATTTTAATATATGCTGTAATCTTCATTAATATATGACTATATATATAAAAGAGAGAGACTAATTTAGAGACGGTTTATTATAAAAAAAAAAAAAAAGGAATAATCACTATTTATATGAATATTCTTTAACTATTATTATATATTAACAATTTTATTTAAGTTTTCTACATTCATTATTATATATCACAAAACATGAAAAAAAAAATTATGTACAAATTGAGAGACCAATAAATCCTATTTGGAGAGGCATTATTTCTCCTAATCAGATGATGGCGGATACAAACACTCAAGGTAACTAAACAAATTAATATGTGACGTTGGTGTCTGTTACAAAAATAGTTAGTCAAAATTTTTTCGGTTTAGCCGTTGGTTCGATTAGTTAACCAAAAATTTTCCTTACTAAAATATTTATATTTTTCATATAAATAAATGTATTTTTTATTAAATTATTGCAAAAATAATTTAATTTTAAATATGTTTTTTAAAATTGTTCTATATACTTATTTTTTTAAAATAATTCTCTCATTACATACAGTTAAGTTGGTCACTTTAATAAGTTAAGTCGATTAATTTAATATTTTTTTAATTAAAAAATATATCAATTATACAATTTTGTAATGAAATTTTGAGAATTGCATACTGAAATCGAAAGATAATACCTCTGCAAACTTACATAGTGAAGTTGAAAGATGAGGGCATTGAACATTTTTGTTTCATGTATGCAACTTTTTATGAAATGCAATTTGAGCCAAGCACAGTTATATTTTAAAAAAAATGCTTGATTTATTTGTTGTTTCAACTTCCAACTATCAAAACCTAATTAGTTTGTTTGACTTGCCATCTTTCCTATTTTCCTCATTGAGAACTTTAAATACAACTCATTATTCTATTTATATCATAATTTTTAAAAGTGAAATAAGTTATTATTTGAAAGTGATAGCAGCATGAATGAAGGTTAAGTTTTTTTCTTTTTTTTTTTTTTTTTTTTTTTTTAGAAACCGAAGGTTTAAGACTGCCTTTAACTTGTAAAGTATTTTATATTTTATAAATCAGTTTTATTTGTACATATAGGTATGTGTTCCCCTTTAACAATTTAATAAATGTAAATAAGAGCAATATCTTAATAACATTAATATATATTTAATGATTTAAAGTTATAAATTTGAACCTTTCATTTTTAAACTATTAAAAATTTAGAGAAAGCTCACAAACTATCAAAATTATATTTAATCGACCCTTAAAATATATGAACTAATCTAAAACTATATCCAAAACCTAAGGCTAAAAATATAAATTTTCCTATAATTCAACATTAAAAAAATTCCATGTCCGGATGTTTTTTAAAAAGGAAATATTAAAAAATGGGAATAATAGTCTATTTTAATGGAATTGTCAACCCGTTGAAAGGTTGAACTCCAACCCATTAAAATGAAATTTAATGTGGGATTAATTATATGTTGGGCATTTATTTTTTATTAGTAAAAATAAAAACTAAATTTGAGTATATTATCCAATTGAGATAGAGAGGATGAATGTGATTAATGGATAACGTTTTGAGTATGGGTGGGGTTTATATAAATTTAAAAGAAATGAAAAAGTCAAAATTGACCATGTCACTGGAGGCAATTTAATCGTAATCATTCGCAACTTGTGGAAGGGTAGATGAGAAATTCACATGATTTTTGGCCGCCTTTTTATCCGCATAATACAATGTTTCAAACCAACTTGGATTTATTCTTACCCTTTTTTTTTTGCTTAGTTGGAAATTATTTTTCTAGGTTCACCGCATTCTTTTCAACATAACATCCACGTGGAAAATGAAAAGTACAAAAAGAATCTTATTCACAAATTATAAAAATAGGAGTTTTAGCCACGTGACACAATCTTATTCACAAATTATAAAAATGGGTTGGAAAACTCCTACGTTTCAATCTTTTCACATCTAAATATTATGAAATTGGATAAAAAATTAGGCTTGGGCCTTTTTTAAAACTTAGTACTATTTAAAGTTATTTACATATTAGGGAAAGACGTAACCAAGAAAAAAATGTGGGTTGCGTCTTTCTGAAGGACGCGACCAATTGTCAAACAGTCAACGTTAATGGTAAGATAGGTCGCGTCTTTCGGAGAGAGGCAACCTAAAAAAAAATTGAATCTTAACAAAAAGAATTTGTATTTAACTAGCCAACATAATCTTAATAAACTTTTATACCTCCAAATTCTCAAATTTATTATATATTTTTTTTCAAAAAATTTATATTTATAATATTTACGTAATTTTAAAAGATTTGTATTATTAAATATACATTTTATAAATATTCTTAAATAAAATATATATTTTTAAAAAATTAAAAAAATTAATAATAAAATATTTTATATTTATAATAAAATATTTTTCAAATTATTAATAATATTAAATTTTAGAAAATAAATTAAAATCTGAAACTTTCTATGATATTTTAAAATAATAACTTAAAAATGAGATCTGAAAATTCTAATTAAAACCTAAATGGATGAAAATAATACATTTTGTTGCATTTATTTAAATCTAGAATTTTGGATGTTTGTGTGTAAATAGTGGAGGTGTAATATGTATTTATAGAAACTTATCATCTAAATGGATGAAAATAATTAATTATATTAATTGTTCATTTAGGTTCCAAACTTATTTGTTTTTGCCCTGTGCGGTAATCTTCATAAAAATCTAACAATTTTGTTTTGATTTTTCGTTGTTTTTATTTTTTTGAAAATAAATTTATTTGATAACCATTAGATAATTACTTCTATAAGTAGTAGTTTGTTAGAGATTTGCAAAGTAATTACGATTTTTTTTAATGTGCGAGAATAACTGAGAAACATTTTAATTAATTATATTAGCGGCGTGTGTCCACGTGTGCCGAACACACTCTTTTGACCGTTTGATCACGGGTTGTGTCTTTCCCAAAGATGCAACCCACTTTTTTTTCCGTGTTGAGTCTTTCCCAAAAACGCAACGACTCATATTAGTAAATAAGTTTGTTTTGGCCATCTTTGAAACTAAGTTTCAAAAAATACCCAAATTTCTAAATTTTATTATAAAATTAGATGTTATATTCATATAAATAGTCGGATGGTGTATATAAAAGGGTCGGAAAACTGACAAATATATATTATAAATGATAAATTAACCTTCTATGACCAAGCAGCTCAAAACAAAATGGGGTTTTATACGTCTCTACTTTGTTAGAGCAAAACCTAGTAGAATATTTGTTTGATTAAATGGGTTTGGTTTGAAAATTAGTATTCCATGACGATAATAATTAAAAGAGTAAAAATAAATTAAAATGAATGAAAAAAAGAAACTCACGGACATTTTCTCGCATGTTCTCACATGTAAGAAACTGATAATTAACACTTTTAAATAAAACAAAGACTTGAAATGAAAATTATTCAAAGCCGAAGTAGTTTACTTTCCATAATTAAAATCTAAGCTTGATTTTTCAAAGAATCAAAGGGCATTACAAAATTTACAAACACGTTGACAGTTGTATTTTATTTTGTGAATACCCTGCCACCCGAATTGTTTTTAGAAAAATGTTATTGTAAATTTAAAAAATGAAATTTGACAACAAAATTGATAAAATATTTACAACATTAGGCAAATTTGAAAAATTTAGTAACCATAATCAAATATACGGTATAAAGTAATATTTTTTATACCGAATAACTAATACATAATATAGTATGATGAGTATTATATATATTGTATATTTGACTATAGATGCTAAATATTTTCAAATTTGCCTAGATCGATAATTATTTTGTAAAATTTGACTATTCAGTACAATTTTCAAATATTATTCATGGTTCGGTGGTAGAGTCGTCGAAGTCTTTATGATGCTCGTGTTTGCTATCATTTTTTCTCTTTTTTTTTGTTCAACTAAGCGCTACCTAGCAAGGATGAAGATATCGATGGCAAAATAAACAAATTTAAAGGGAAAAAAAACCAAACTTATGAAATTCTATTGAGTAAATGAAAGATGTTGAGTAAGTACCTATATCAAGCTGCCAGGCGCAACAGAAGTTGCTGTAAGTTTTAACAATTTAACCTCAGTTAAGGCCTCAAATATTCGATCCCAAACAAAATTCTCTATTCCTGGAAAACAAAAATTGTACAAGGAATCAATCAAAACAATTAAATTCACTGTTAATAAGTACACAACAACTATAAATAAAATTGTTGAGAACAATAATTCAACACCCATTAAAAGTGTCCACGAACTTAAAGATTATTAGCTCGAATCTTTCCTCTCCAATTGATGAATTAAAAAAATGAACAATAAACTGAATAGATCGATGACACTATTAGTTATCTGGATTGGAATTAATTAATTTTCACTCTATGGTCACGAGTTCAACCTCTAAAATCGGTATCGTAATCCCCTCGTAAACATTAAACTCTTAGGAACAATTATAAAAATAAATGATGATAAACTCAAAGGCATGGCCTTCGTCTAGTCGAAAAACGAGAAAGCTCGAAGAACAAAACCAAAGTGTTTACTCCTAGTTTAGCCTTTTAGGAATCTCTCGGTCTATATATATATATATATATTTTTTTTTTTTAATATTGTTGAAACAAAAATTTTGTGGTCATATACATAAGGAGGGCTTGCCTCCTTCAAATTTTTTCTTCTTATTTTTTTTCCTTTACAAATGAAGCCTGTCGAAAAATATGAAGCGCCAGCTCTCAAACCCACATCAAGGATGTATACATAATTATATGGAAGAAAAACATATGCAAATACCAAGGTGTAAGTGAATCACAAACTCTATAAAGAGGATGATTATTGCTCTCAAATAAATAATATTCAAACACTAATTCTTGGAATCGAACTCGTGACCTTAGTGTTGAACTGAATTTCCACGACCCTTTCGGTAGTGAATTATTTGGGGAGGGGAATTACAATACCAATTTCAGGGATCGAACCCGCGACGCTGGTGTTGAACTGGTTTACAACCAAACAATGAAATCACTGCGCTACTTATCCATTCGGGATGGATTATAGTTATTAGTTTATTGACATATTGTCTCAAACATATTGAATAATCCTCATGAAAATAATAAACCAGGCAAAGCACTTCCCCATTCAATGCAATAATTTTTCATGAACCTTTTCAGAATTCCAACCCCTTCTTCCTCCACTCTTTCCACTTCCCCACAATAAGTTTATTTCGAAATATAAAACGATCCCTTTTCATTCTCGATCAGTATGCCTCCTTTTTCATCCAGCGGCTCTTCAGTTTCTTCCAACATCAATCCAATGAAAGAACTCTGCTTTCCTATAAATATACACCATTTATCTTTCTTCTTCTTCACAGCCCTCATCTCAATCATCTTTATCTCCTACGATAATCTGCCCCTGCTTCAGCATTCGAAAATGTCTAGGTCTAATTCTAAGAAGAATGTCCAAAAAAGTATCAATGTACAAGAATCTCAGGCCATTGTCCCTGTTGACTTGCCAGACCTTCAAACTTTTGAGGCTCCCATCGTGTCTTCCTACAATGACAGAATTCGGCCACTGATCGATGTTGTCGACAAACTACGATATCTTAACATAATGAAAGAAGGGATTCAACTCCCAACCATCGTTGTCGTCGGTGACCAATCTTCTGGCAAGTCCAGTGTACTGGAATCTCTTGCCGGGATCAGCCTCCCTCGAGGACAAGGAATATGCACGAGGGTTCCTTTGATAATGAGGCTCCAGCATCACACTGCTTCACAAACAGAGCTTCTGTTGGAGTACAATGGCAAAATTGTTAAAACTGATGAAGATCATGTATCTGAGGATATCAACATAGCAACTGAGGAACTTGCGGGCAAGGAAAAAGGTAAATGTTTATGCTGATGGGTTACTGCAATTTTAATAATTTGTTCATAAATTCATAATCTTGACAATCTACAAGGAGAGCACTATAATACTCAGACAATCATATCATTTATTTATTTTCTTAACAGGTATATCCAATGCTCCATTGACGTTGCAAGTGAAAAAGAATGGGGTTCCTGACTTAACTATGGTTGATCTCCCCGGAATTACTAGGGTCCCAGTTCGTGGTCAGCCTGACAACATCTATGATCAGATCAAGGAGATTATAATGGAGTATATACGGCCCGAGCAGAGCATAATTCTGAATGTTTTATCGGCAACAGTCGATTTCACTACTTGTGAATCGATTAGAATGTCTCAGGTTGTGGATAAAACTGGGGATAGGACTCTAGCTGTTGTGACAAAGGTTGATAGAGCTCCTGAAGGACTGATGGAGAAAGTCACTGCCGATGATGTCAACATCGGACTTGGATATGTGTGCGTTCGAAACAGGATCGGTGACGAAACTTATGAGGAGGCCAGATTGGAAGAGGCTTCTCTGTTTCAATCACATCATTTACTATCAAAGATTGATAAATCCATTGTGGGGATTCCAGTTCTTGCTCAGAAGTTAGTTCAAATACAAGCTACGAGCATTGCAAGGAATTTACCAGATATAGTAAAGAGTATAAACGATAAACTAAGTGAAAATCTGTCTGAGCTAAATGCATTGCCTAAGAGTTTAACTTCGGTAGCGGAGGCAATGACGGCTTTTATGCGGATTATTGGTGCGACAAAAGAAACTCTGAAAAACATTCTAGTAAGAGGAGAATTTGAGCAATATCCAGACGATAAGAACATGCATTGCACGGCTAGATTGGTTGAAATGCTGAATAAATTTTCAGATGAGTTACATGGATTTTCTACAAAAGACATAAGAGATTTTCTGATGGAAGAAATCAAATTATTGGACGATTCCAAGGGCATAGCACTACCAAATTTCCTTCCAAGAACAGCGTTTCTAGTCATTCTACAGAGAAAAGTGAAAGCAATTTCATATCTCCCTGTAGGTTTCGTCGAAACCGTCTGGAATTACCTAGAAAATGTAGTTATCTCTGTAATTACAGAACATTCATCCAATTACTATCAACTCCAACTCTCCACCAAAAGAGCTGGTCATTCATTGATATCCAAACTGAAAGAGAAATCAATAAAGCGAGTAATGGAGTTTGTAGAGATGGAGAAACTCACCGATTATACCTGCAATCCGGAGTACACATCTGAATGGAAAAGGTTGATTTCACAGCAAGACGCATTCATCAAGCACGTTGTTGAAAGCAGCGATCCAAAAGTGACGATCGAAGGATATGGAGAAGTGGAGGTCGGACAGCTTCGTAATAACGTGCATTTTCTACCGCAGGCGTTCGATCTGAGAATGAGAATGAGTGCGTACTGGAAGATTGTGCTGAAGCGAGTTGTTGATTGTATGGCGCTGCATCTTCAGTACAGTATCGACAATTTGATCAACACCGAACTGGAATCTGAGATCGTGAATGAGCTTCTTGGACCTGCCGGCGTCGGAATCGAGAAGATGTTGGAGGAAGCGCCGAATCTTTCCGTCAAGAGAGAGAAGCTCAATCGGAGCATTAGCCGGCTCCGGGAATCGAAGGATGTGGTTGCCAACATTCTCGACCGGATTGCGACTTTTGGAGGTTGAAGATGACGGAAGAAGATTTTCCGGTGAAATTAGGTTTTGCTCATGGCGCGCAATTCTCTAATTTAAATAATTTCTGAATTTTTGCCTTTCTTTTTATTTTTTATCAAAAAAATTATGAATTTATGTTTTGTTGTGTTATTCATGGAATGACCCTAATTTGTTAGGGTTGGTTTGTTTTTGGTACAAGAAAATTGGTAATTGACCCTAATTTGTTAGGGTTGGGTTGGTTTGTTTTAAACCAGGGTTCATACCAAACTGAATTCAACATTTTGTTTTAATTTGGTAGAAGATAGTATAGTATAGTGTAACAATTAATGACAGTTGAAATGATTAACCATTAGTTTAGAGTGATTAATTAAAGAGTTGAGTTTGATGAGTGACTGTTTAGTGTTTACCACCATGAACTTCAACCTCTCTATTTAGGGTTTAGGATTATCAACAAAATATAAAGTACAATCATCAAATGTTAGTTTATTTTATTTTTAGGTAGAAAAATAAAGCAACACCTAAAATGCTAAAATCAAACATACCTACCAAACACTCACCTTTGACAACAAAAGAAAAGAAAGCTAGAAAAGAATAGATCAGCTGCATGAAATAAGGGCGCTTAGAAGTTCAAACTTTCTAAAGAATCAGCTTCATAGATTAAACATAATTTAATAACTGTACAATATCAAGGATGAGGAAGAATTAATTATTTTCCTTTCTTCATAACTCGTCCAAAAACTGCCCGGCGATCGCCTCCGAATTTATCTAATCTCAGGCACTACCATGAACAAAATATTCCTACTGATTGATTAGAAGATTATGAACAATGTCATTCAGGTTGATGATGATTTTGGCTCTGTGTTGATTTCGTAGAACTCATTTCCAGATGCAGAGGAAGACTCAAATGTTTGCGTTGTGGAACTTTGAGTCTGGCTTTCACTTTGACTTTGGTCCTGTTGCTTTTTACGCATATCTCTCATCGCCTTGAACCTCAGGTCATCGTTATAAGTACCCGGTTCCGGGTTCAGGTCTGGAATTGCCTTTCGGCCTTCAAGCATGTGCACCACTTCGGACATTGCAGGCCTTACCGATGGCGAAGCATTTGTGCAGATTAGGGAAATTTTCGCCATGTTTTCCGCTTCGTTCCAGTCTATTTCTGACCACAAATTTGCATCAACCAGCTCCCTCAGTTTCCCAGATTGTTGCAAGTGACAGGCCTGCAATGTGAGTTGTTTTTGTTTAGTTTGTTCAGACCAAACAATATGCAGTTTTGAAAGGCTTACAATGAGATTTAGCTTCAATAGTTAGTAGAAATGCCTTGAACTAATTTTGTTGTACTACGAATACTCAGCATGTGGTCTCGCTACATAAACTCTCTTAAAACCTTATCTTTTTTATGAAAGGTGCACTATGTAAACTCTCTTAAAACTTTTATCTCTTTTATCTAGCATTTTGTATCCTTTACGATCTCCAAAACAAAACGGTTTCTCTCCTTTGCCCGTGGATGTAACTAAGACAACGTTAATGAACCATATAAATATGTATGTTTGTTGTCTTGTGTTCTTTAATTCTTGATTGTCGTTTTACAATTATTGCATAACACTAACAAATTTAATGTAAGGCCAGAAAAGAAAAGTGATAGGAAGATCAGTGAATTACCCAGTCTAGAAGGCAAACACAAGTTTCACTTGGTACATAATCATTGTTGCTCCTTCCACTGATAATTTCCAAGGCGACAACTCCAAAACTATACACGTCTGCTTTGTAGGATAGATAACCCCAAAGTGCATATTCAGGAGCCATATATCCTCTGTCACAAAGAGAAGGACTTAATAAGCTTTAATTCAACGTGAAGTAAGATTACCATGTACAGTTTATCATAAGCATATACGATGTCGTGGTCTCGATAAATGAAAGGATTGCGACATACATGGTCCCGGCTACTCTCGTGGTGATGTGAGTCTTCTCCTCATCATCAAGCTTAGCCAATCCAAAATCAGATATTTTAGGGTTCAAGTTGCCATCTAGAAGCACATTAGTAGCTTTGATGTCTCTGTGAACAATTTTGAGGCTAGATTCCTCGTGGAGATATGCTAAGCCTTTTGCTATACCGATACATATTCTAAGCCTGGTTGGCCAATCTAGATTCAGACGACGATAATCTGGACCTGCAAAATGAAACAACAAATAGAAACTAAACAAACGAAAAAATGATATGAACGATGGAGCTTAAAATGCAAAAAGAAATTTGTTGATTGATATTATTAAATCTACCACAGTCTATTAGTTTAAGCTTTTGAGTTGATTAGTGATTTAGCATAATTCGACATGGTATCAGAGTAGAAGCTCGTGTGTTCGAACTCCTGTCGAGTTATTTCATCCCTAATTAATATTGATTTTCATCTTATGGATGTTCTCAAATTTCTAAACCCACAAGTGAAGGCGAATGTTGGTTGATATAAATAAATCTATTTCAACCTATGAACTTAAACTTTTGGGTTAATCGGTAAATTAATACGATTCAACAAAATTAAAAGAATCTATAATGGTTAGACAGAAGAAAAACAACAATTATCCTTTGTTGTTGCGTGTACAAGTATATGAAATCAAACTAACCAATGCAAACAAGAGCACTAGCTCAACCGACATAGTGTATGCTCATGACTTGGTCATGAGTTCGAATCCTCCCAACAACAGGTTGTTAAACTAAAAAGAAGAAATCAAACTAACCAAATAGTGCTCGGGCAAGACTATTGTTTTCCAAATACTCATACACCAATAACAATTGATCCCCTTCAATACAGCATCCATGGAGCTTGACTAGATTTGGGTGTTGCAAACACGAGATTGTTCCTATCTCATTAAGAAATTCGCGATTTCCCTGCTTCGATTTGGACGAGAGCTGCTTAATTGCTACAAAAGTACCATCAGCCAGTTGACCCTGCAAATCAACCTTTTATATAAGCACACTTCCCTTCATCAAAATTAGACAAGAATAGTGAAGTAACAATACCTTATAAACAGGGCCAAAGCCACCTTCTCCAATTTTATTAGAAGAATCAAAATGATTGGTGGCAGCTTTTATCTGCCTCAAGGTCAAAATTGCAGTTTGCACCTCTATTCCTGAAAGATCTGTTCATGATGGTCCATCCAGATGAAATATGGAAATATTTTTAGACCTTAACCTGACAGATGCTCTACAAAGTTCCACATAACTTAAATTTATCTTTAAAATCTTAAGCATAGATGATAGATATGTGCTATTTTGAGTTATCTTTGAGTGAGATAATTAATATAATTTTTTAGAAGGTTGGATTGGCCTTTATTAAATATTTCTTTTTAGAAGGATGGGTCACTGACGCAATGATTTCATTGTTTGGTTGTAAACCAGTTCAACACCAGCGTCACAGGTTTGATCCCGAAAATTGGTACTTGTCCCCCTTCTCCCAATGGTTTCATTCTTTCTTTTTTTTTTGTAATCGTCATTTAGGTATAATTTAATTTCTCTAGATTGAAGACTGTTTTTGTACGGATTTTCCTTGTTTGGACTATTTTTATGTATACCCTTTTTATTGTTCTTTTTGCATGTCCTCTCTATTGTTATTCGATTTTTTTCTCAATGGAAGTTTGGTGTTTCATATATTAAAAAAAATTGATTAAAGTAATCCAGTGTTTTTCCAAAATTTTCTGATTGAAAATAGAAATTATAGAAGTTCTAAATTGTGGCCAATAAGAACATAGCTTTAGTGGTATGATGTATATTACGATAACCAAAAGGTTACAGGTTCGAATCTCCACTTCCAAATGTTAAATAAAAAAGGAAAAAGAGTTCTAAATGAGACAATGTGCAATCCGAACGCACCTGAACCATCTTTACTCCGCCTCAATGCTCTAAGGGTACCTTTCCACCAAAAAAGTCCCACTATGATGATTGTAGCAAGGCATACTAATCCAACCGTAACTCCGACGATGATAGCTACACTTTTCTTTTTACTACTTTCCCGGTTTGAACAATATTTAAGATCTGTTCAAAGGATAAAAAAAACCATCATTCCATGGAAACAATGAGTCAATGAACTAGTTTTGAAATGAAATATAAAATTCCTAATAAACAAGTGTATATATATACACATGAGACAAGGAGACATGAGGCATGCATGTGGCATGAACAAATATGGTGACATTAATCTACAAAAAGTTAGAAGATAAACACATAAGAACAAATTTTTTAGATCCGTGAGTGTTCGGGCCAGCTTACACGCACATCGATTCACGGAACATACCGTCTAACCCTATAACATTTGAATGCCAAGATAATTCATAGGAAATTACTTTCTACGTTAGTGGTTACCATAAATTGAACTCATCACTTCTTAGTTCTTCGAGACTCTTTTGAGCACTAAGCTCTCATGCATTTATTCTCAAACTTCACTCTAATGAGTTAGATCCCAAAAATATCAACAAGGAACAGAGAGATTTATAAACGACTAACCAGAATAAACAGAAATAGCTGAGATAAGTGGACCATAGACTCCGCTAACAGGAACTCTAGTTGTTCCTTTTCCAGCCCAATAGAATCGGATCTCCAGAACATGATCAATTACACTAATGTTTGCAAACTGCTCGACGAACGGTTTTTGAACTCCTCCCGCCCTCTCTTCAATATCAAAATTCTCCAATACCAATTTATCCTGTATAAAAGTACAATCTTGATGAGACCATTTGCAAACTCCTATATTTCTTACTCAATTTTGAATAATTGTGGCAATTACCTGAATGTAGATATCAAATTTCCTTCTTCCAAGACTACTAAATGTCTTTTCATCTGTAAATTGTAATTCCGCAAAATGAAGCTTCACTGAGTAGTTTCCATTATCCAAGCAATGATGGAAATACGTGAGTGAAAGCGGAGTACGCCGTGCTGATGAATATAACCCGGATAAGTTCGATGAAGGCAAGGAGAAAGTGTAACGTGTATTTTGGTGATCATTGTCATCCATGAAATCTCCAGTACTACTCAATCCCCAGTAGCTATCATGATCAAGATAGAATTTTGCTGTCCCACCTTCAACTAAATCCCCAGTGTAGAGAATGTTTTTGTTGTCTACCTCCAAGGTTAAGGAATTCCCACCAGAATTGATGAACCAACATTTTGAATCTGTTATTACAAGAAAAAAGGTGAGATAAACACAAGATCAGAAGTAGGGGTTATTGGTAGCGTAAACAGTGCCGTTAACCAGTTTCGGAGAGGGGGAGGCCTTCTTGATCTTTCCTTTCGGGGCAGCGGAACTCAGAGACAAAGGGTGCGAGGAAGATGGTTGAGGATAGATTGGGAGAGTTCTAGCCCTCTCAAATGGCTATGATATTGTATAGTTCATCTTTTATTTTATTTCATTTTTTGTTTGATATTGGTATTTGGATACCTTACAAATACAGGGCCCCCTTCTTTTGTAATTTCATACATCAATCAAATTGTTAAAAAAATACTGCAATATGAAGGAATTGTCAGCCAGGTTTGGAATACTAAAACTAGAAGAAGAAGAAGAAGAAGAAGAAGAAGAAGAAAACATGAATAACATTTCCTGTTCTCTATTTTCTTATAATAAAAAGGTTGTCACTTACATTTTAAACAAACGAGATCGTTCAAGCAGGGGAGACTTTTTTGTCTGCAATGACATGAGCAAAGTCAACAGAGAATATACATCAGATATCAGCACAAAATAAAATATATATGTAGCAAAATAAACTTTTACTCTAATGATCATGTAGCCAGCAAGAGAATTTCATTTAAAAGGATAAAGCTAGATTAACTTACGAGGTGCTGCCAGTGGAAGAACTTCGAAACAAGTTTAGATTCATATTCCTGTCACAATATTGAGAAAATAAACTTCTTTTATACTAGAAAATAAAAAATCAACTTTTTTTTACTAGAAGTTATCTGAAAGAATATTATTCATTAGCATCTTACAGATTCTTTCTACAACCATACTCCTCAGGGCCTCTCCATGTCAAATTATTGTATGAAAGATCACTGCATCAGAACATATGGTCATACTTTTTAAAATGAGGGCCATACGATACGAACCGGGTATATATAAATATAGAAATATAACAAAGATAACCCAAGTTTTGAGGTACTTGGACCCAGAGATCACTCTGAAGTCCTAATCACTCACTATATCAATGTCTCTCAATGCTTACCTTTTTCTCCCTTCTCCATCCTCTTTTTTTATCATTAATAGGATTGGCATTCCTATCCATTGCTTTTGACTGATATTATTTTTGTACAATATTAAAACATATAGTTTACATACACTTTCTGTTGAATCATGTTAAATTGTCAATCAACTCAAAAGCGTTGATGAATTAGGTAAATTTAATTATATCAATCAACATTCTCCTTCACATGTGGACTTGGGTTAGGTAAATTTAATAAATAAAAATAAGTAAGAAGCTTACACACTACTTCCATCCTTCAACATTGACTCTGGAAGGTTGCCACTCAGCATATTGCCACTTAAGAAGCTAATAGAGCAAAATAATATTAGTAATTGATCAAATTAGAAGAAGCAATCATAAGCATTTCAAAATTATTTGTTCTGTGACATGCTTGTCTATACTCCAATGAGACTGGAAAAATAATCAAAACAAAGAGTTGTCTACTTACAGATATTTCATGCGATCCAAGTTAATATCCGCTGGAAGTTCCCCAGTCAACTGGTTAAAGCTGAGATCCCTATCAATCATGGGGAAAACAACCAAATTGAATGTATAAGACTCAGAAATACTACAGAAAATTAAAATAAAACCTTCGTAATCGTATCAAAATCATAAAATCAGGGAACTACGAATAATCGTATCAAAATCATAAAATCAGGGAACTACGAATAAAAATCTCGTATAGTCAGTCATCTTTTCTAAAGAAGGTCTTTATCATTTGATCCAATATTGATCTAGAAAGGTATATATTTGTAATAATATAAGCTCCAAGAGATCTAAGGGGAAAACTATATTCAAACTATCATTTAACAAACATTCGCCGTTAGTTTGTATAAATAAATACCGAAAGAATTGGTGGCGCATTGGCTTGGTCTATTTGGTAATTCTTTGATTAGAAACACGAAAATATAAAGGGCTAGAAAGTAATAGGATAGATTGTATGTTAGGTAACCTTCACTAAACAAACAAACTGGCCAGTCATATTAAATCATCAATCAATCAAAAAGTTTAAGCAGATGGATTTGTGTGAATTTAATTATATCAACCAACAGTTCTCTTCACTTGTGGGCTTGAAAATTTGAGAATGTCCATCAAGTAGAAATCAATATTTTATGTTCTAACCTTTTTGTTTTGCCCCATATATTGATTGATGGTTGCTTATGTGGTTGGCATTCCCTCCCTTTTTCTTTTCTTTCCCTTCTATCTTTTGTAACTCTTTTCATATATCAATAAAATAGTTTATTTCTTATATATACAGATATTGATAACTTAGGGATGAAACAACTTGACAAGGGTCTGAACCCACGAGTCGACCTCACCATCTTTTTTTTATAATTATACCATGTTCAATCATCAAAAATCACTAATCAACTCTAAAAAATTGATGAATTGGAGTAAATTTAATTACATCAACCAACACAAACAAACAACAAAATAACGTAAATTCATTACCTAAAAGTTTTATTATGTCATACCATACGCATTTAACTACGCATTGAGTATCAGTAAAACATGCCAGGAGCATACACGGCTTACTTACAGCATTTCCATCGATGGTATCGTCCACAAATATGAAGGAATTTTTCCACCAATGTTGCAATTTCTCAGAACCCTAAAAGAGATAAGTGAATAAGATTTAAGAAAAAATAACATATGCTCTAATGGATTATGTAGTTGTTTCTTATAAAAAGAAAAAAGGATTATGTAGAGATGTTGCTCAAAAAATTTCAGATAGCATAGATATTTGACATACAATCTAACTATGCTTGTCAAGTTTGACAACTCAGGAAAACCCTGCTTTGGCCCATGAATATCACTGATCCTCCTGTAGTAACAAAATTTCGAAAACAATGAGTATTATCATTGATATAATGGATGAAAAAAGATGTGTAGAAACAAATTTGAGTACGACTCACAACTCGGCCATGCTACTCAAAAGTGAGATTTTTGCAGGAATTGGTCCCTGAAGTCCACTTGCATGCAGTTCTCTTCAATAATTCAGTTTTAAATAGTGTTAATTACCATTAAGGTAATTTAACAGAGTTTGTTTCTAAAAAAAATGAACTAAACTGGAACATTTTCTAAAGAAAATAGCTTACAATCTTCGGAGTTTTTTCCAATTCTGTATGAATTCAGGTATGGTTCCATTGAGGTTGTTATCATTTATTCGTCTGCGTCGTGCAAAGAATGTAGTTTTCATGAATGAATCAAAGGACTGCAAGAAGGGTGAATTGAATACAAACTTACAAGTTCGTTAGGTTTCCCAGCCGTGCAAAGGTTGTTGGCAATTGGCCAGTCAATTGATTAGATGATAGCATCCTGCATATACAGTGTTAAATCAAGAAACTAGTAAGTTCATACCACAAAAAAATAAAAATAAAAATAAAAATAAAATAAAAAGTGAAAGAAATTTGAAAACATCTTACAAGGATTCCAGGTTGCTCAACCTCCCAAGTTCTGGTGGAATTGCACCAGTAAATTGGTTGGCTTCAAGATTCCTGATTTTACCAAACATATGAATGAGATATGGGCACATAAAGGATACGAAAAAGGACCATTACTCAATCTTCTAGAGCTATTAACTGGGTGGAAAGTGTTGGTTGATGTAATTAAATTTACTCAAATCCACCCATTAAAATTTTGGATTGATTGATGATTTAACATAATTCAACAAGGTATAGAGTAGGAGTTCCTGAGTTCAAGACCGTACCGAATTGTTTTACTCCCCAATTAAAATTGAATTCCACCTACAGGGATTTCTCAAATTTCCTAATCCACAAGTGAAGGAGTGTGTTGGTTGATATAATTAAATATTAGGAAATTGTACAGAATGTGATCTTCTCACAAAATAATTACAAATATAGGCAAATACTAGTCATTAATAATGTATTGTAAATATTCAATAATACAATATTATAAGAAAGTATTATTCGTACCAATGACTATATTTGCTGTTTTTTTTTTAAGTGACCATATTTGTAATTATTTTCTACATTTGACTAATCTTACTAGTTTTCTTTAAAGTTACCGAAACTCATCGGCTTAAACTTTTGGATTGATGGGTGATTTAACATGATTCAACTAAAAGGAAAATGAAAAACTACGTCTACACTTACACGATTGTGAGAGTAGTAATATTCCCCAATTCCGCTGGTATTGCGCCTGATAACCGATTTACAAGAAGAGAGCTGCAAGAAATTCACTAGATAGTTTATTAGAGGGATAAATCAGCACATCAACAACAAAAATGACAAGACCTTACATTGTTGTCAGCCGCATCGAAGCCCATTCCCGAGGTATGTTACCATGAATGTAGTTGTAAGCAAGATCACTACACCAAATCGAAAAAGTTATTTTGAGTTTTTCCTTAAAGAAGAATCTCCACACACAACTTTCAGATAGGCAACTGCACTTACATTTCTTTCAGGTAAGGAAGATTGACAATTTCAGGTGGAAGAACTCCGGGTAGATTGTGAACTTTGAATTCTCTGATATGAAAAGAAAACAATAAAAAAGAAACTACAATTTGAGAATCAAGAACAAGACAGGTATTGACTAGAATGCTAACATCACTAATGATTTACTTCACGCTTCATGACCAAGTCACAATTTATTTAGATAATCACAGTAATGTTCTTTTTGGATAAAAAATGATTTCATTCATTCATGAAATTATAATATAGAGATACATATATTACTAGAGATCAAATAAGCGATCTCCAGTAATTAAGTAAAGTTTCATAACTATAAGAATTAAATAGAGGGTTGAGTTTACACCAAGATATAACATGATACGTAATGGTGTCGAAAACCATAATACGACGAGCTAAAGTCTTTGAAGATCCTCCTGTTTTTCTCCAACCACAAGTTCCAACAAAATGTCCCGATAAAATGTTCCCATAATAATTTCTTCTCCTTCTTAAAAGGATGACCAAGTAACACAGTAGATAATCACAGTAATATTCAGAGTGTTTTATTCACAAAATGTGCAAAACAATGCAACTAGCATACATGATGAATTACTTTTTATATATTTATATAGAAACGAAAAAAACAAACTTTTCATTAATGTATGAAAAAGTTATATAAAACGTCTATTGCAATTGATTCATTCAGCTAGACCCTTGAATTTATGATGAAAATCTTGAGAAGAATCAGACAATGTCAGTGATTAACAACAATCAATATCTTTATCAACAACACTATCGAATCGTGGCACCCACCTCTAAATTCTAATCAAATTCCAAAATTCTGAAAACCTTTTACATTCAAATCAAAAAGAAAGAAAATATCTAACTTATAAACAAAGTGGAGATTCTTGGCACCAAACTAAACTTCAACTATGTTGCAATTTATTTCAATGAGACATACATGAATACAATAAATTTCATTTTGGATATGCAGAGTTATCATTTTGCCATTTATCTTAGAAGTTCAAGTGGGGCAGAAAATTACACCAAATAGCATATCAAGATAGAGGATTATACATCTTTACGACATGACAAGTTGTGCTGTTTTCGAGGTTGCAATCGCAGACAACTTCACTCGCCGATCCCCTTGGCGGTTTTTCTGTGACCCCAAACATTTCAACAGCACAGGAGTCACTATTGAATTTCCAAAAAATTGCACCTAATGTTCTTGTAATTTGTTGTAGTGCATCAACTATACAAAATTAAAAGCCAGAAGGTTAGGTATTAGTTATAACTTATATCTGATATGGCTGTGATAAATAATCATAAATGAAAGTTTATCAGGTAACATTCAAAACATATATTGGTTTGGTAATACTTCATCCAAATAAGAAACAAATAAATTAATAAATTGTGGTTCCTTCTATCAAGAAACAAGCAAAGCTTGTCACTGAACTCTTATTTTAGAAAGACTAATCTAATATTAGATGGATATTGCAATCTTTTCATACTGTTAATAAGCTCCCCATATGGTTGTCAATCTAAAAGTTAATTATATTATAACTGAGACTAACTGAAAGAAATAAGTACAAAAATGGTTAGAGCAATTTATTTACAATCCTGAATTAAATGTAATAAGAAGTCAAAACCATATCAAATAGATTCTGAACAGCAAAATCTCAGAGCTCTAATAAACCATTGAACTTTAGGGGATGGCTAAGTTGTATTTGGCAACTAAGAAAATCACTAAAAAGTTATCCTTACTACTCCCCCACCTCCTTTTCTTTAGTGAAGGGTTGTGAAGGAGGAACAATCTTTTAGTCTTTTTTGTAATATCCGTGAATGTTCAGACCACCTCGCACATACCTCGACTAGCTTACTCAACTATTCTTTACTAAGGGTTGCAAAGGAGAAACAATTTGTTTTCTTATATCCGTCAATGTCCGGTCGGCAATCTCGACTATTCTTTAGTAAGGGGGGTTGTGAAGGAGGAACAATCTAGTGAGAGAAAAAAAAAATAACAACAAAAATCAAACAAATCAACATACCCTCTTCTTGGGGAAGCTTGGAATCTGCAAATCTCAAGAACATGAAGAAATCCACCGCAAGAACAATGAAAACAAAGAAGCTCTTGGCCGCCATAATCAAGGAGCTGTTTCCTCAAGAGATTAAGCTGAAACAGTCATGAAACTGGAAACTCAAAAGTAAGCACATAACCCAAAAATCATAAATTATATACAAAAGAAAAAGAAAAAAACAGTTTGAGTAGCAAAAAATCACCCAAAAATGCAGCAAAACTATTGAAGATGTGGGTTTCTTGGCTTGTTCATTTCAGATTCGAAGCTGCTGAAATGAACTACAAACAATAAAAATAAAAATAAAAGACCAAATCCAAAAACCCAAATGAAATATTTGACTGGAGCTGACAATAAATTTGAGGATTTTAGAAAAAAATTGAAGAAGATTTGTCAATGTTTGTTGTTGACATTTAAGAAATAAAAACCATGTACACAATTTTGGAACAACTCGCATGTGATTTCCTTTTTAGCTACAGTTGTATGATTAGAATATTGGCTTATTTCAATCAAAAAAATAATAATAATTGAAATATTGGGCCAATTTGATTTGGTTTTTATATTCTTAAAGATAAGCTTTTTGGTTACTTTGTGACAAATCTTCTTCAAAAGTTCATGCGCCATTGAATAAACTATTATTACTTTATTGATTTCTTGCATTATTAATTTCCTTCTTCTCTATTTGACCCAAATCATTAACCATTTATAATAGCTATCCATAACCATTTAATTTTTTATTTTTGATTTTTAAAATTTAAACTTATAATAATTAACTTATCATATATTTTTTCTTACTTGGACATCTACATTTTTTCTATATTTATAGAAATTAATCAAAAATTTAGTAACAAACAAAAATAGCTTCCAAAAGCTTATTTTTTAAAAAAGAAATTGGTTAAACATTCACATACTTTCTTAAGAAAAGATAAATACATTGTATAAAATGTGGAACACATCGTAAGAACATGAATAAAAATAGGCTTAAATTTCAAAAAACAAAAACAGAAAATTAAATGGTTACCGAACAGAGTCTTAATAATTTAGTTTATAAAATGTGTATATTAAAAAGTTGGTTGTAAATCATCAACATTAATGTCATTAACTCAATATTTATATATTAATGAAGTTTATGAGAGATTAGTTTATAGATATGTTTGGTTTATTAAGATTTTTTGTCTCATTAGACTATTCCTAACACGTATCATTGACTCAAAGATAATTTTCAAAATTAATGTTTGAAAAATTAACAATATTTGATTAGGTTGATTTCAACCTATAATGAAATTATTTAATTTTTAAAGGGAAACATAGGTCTAGTCGGTGAGAGTAATGTTTTATAGGTTATGGGAGAACACGTATTCTCTCTACGAACCATACCTACATGTTCCTAAAATATTTTTGAATGGTGTATTTAAATATGATGCAAATTTGAAAAGTACTATTACGTTTATATCCTTTTAGAATCTTACGAAAAAAGTAAGAATTTTTAGTGTTAAAAAAACTAGTGAAATCTATTTATATATTTGTTGTTCACACGAAATTTTACTGTGAAATATAGAAGCAAGGGTTAGGATTTCACAAATGTCCCACATTGGAAGTAGGAGAGTCCAACATCAATATAAAAGATATATGAATTACTCCTCTCATAGTCAATTGATTTTGAGGTGGAACTTCATATTCTCTCACAACAAGACACATGTATATAAATGAAATTTTATTGATCTGAGCGTGTGTTTCAATCTTTAATGTTTATCTTCTAATTTTCTCTTAAGAGGTAGGATATTAGTTGAATTCTTTAACTTCCTCCCGTGAGAGTTCTCTATTTATAGAATTTTTATGGTGTTGTAGGCTTAAGCCGTGTGTCCTAAATATTTTTTAAATTTAGATTCAAATTTCAAATAAACCAACATTGATTCAATTAACTTTTAGATAATTATGGATTTGTAATTGAACAAGAAATTTAATTAAATTAAATTTTATCATTTATTTATACATCAAATATAATAGAGATAAATCATGTATAACTTACAATTATAAATTCAAATAATTACTAAAGAAATAGAGATATTTGAAAGGTCTAATGGTCAATAAAACAATAGATAGAGAAAGTGGAATATTTATTTGTTTAGAACTAGTGAAAGTGATACTTAACGTAATTTTTAATTTTATTTTTGAAATCCACGTAATCCATATTTGAATAAGTGTTATTATTTATATGTAAACTAATTTTAATATTGTAATTGTTAATTATTAGAACAAAATTTAGGTGGGACTTTTGAAAGCATTTAGGGGTGTTTGGTATAAGTATTAAGTTAATCTATATTTACTTAATCCCTTTAAATCGTGTTTGGTGCACGGATTAACTTAATCCTCAGATTAAGTTAATCCTTCACGAAATCCAACAATAATCTCCATATATTCTCTCTCTGCCTCGTTTTTCGAAATTATATCTAATTAAATTTTTAAACAATCTATTCAACTTTAAAAATTAGATTTAAAAGTTTATTCAAATTATTTTTTAGGTTT
>JBBMEF010000004.1:5610395-5623586 GCA_037832685.1 Sicyos baderoa
GAATTTTGAGAGAAAATAGGCTTAAATTTGAAAAACAAAAAACAAGAAACCAAATGGTTATCAAACGGGGCCTAAATTATTCAGAAATATTTGAATGAAAAATTGAATTAAAAAAAAAGACGATAAAAAATTTCAAGTCACACTGTACCAGCTTATATTAAATAATTTCTGAGCTGGAAAACAGCAAGCAAATAATAATAATAATACTACACTAGCTTAGTCTAGCTGAACCAAACATTCAACACATCAAACAGATACCTTGACAACAAAAGACAAGAAAGCTAAAAAAAGAAAACAGCTGCTTGAAATAGGGGGGGTTTAGAAGTTCAAATTTTGTAAAAATTCAGGTGTATGGATTAAACATTTTACAATAACTATACAAAATCAAGGATGAGAAAGAATAAAGAATTTTCCTCTTTTTCACAGCTCATCTGAATCCGGTTGGGCGATCGCCTTCCGAGATTATCTCATTTCAGGCACTGCCACGAACAAAATATTCCTACGTAGAAAGTCACAAAGCCATATGATGAAATGCCTTGAATCAAATACGTGGAACTTCGAATGGCCTAACACGGAGATCTCGAAGATGATGGTCTTGGCTCTGGTTTGATGTCATAGAACTCATTTCCAGATGTAGAGGATGACTCAAATGTTTGCATTGTGGAATTTAGTGTCTGGCTTTCACTCAGGCTTTGGCTCTTTTGCTCTTTACGCATATCTCTCATCGCCTTGAACCTCAGATCTTCGCTAAAAGTACTCGGTTCCGGGATCAGGTGTGGAATGTCCATTCGTCCTTCGAGCATGTTCACCACTTCCGACATCGCAGGTCTTACCGATGGCGAAATATTGGTGCAGAGAAGAGCAATTCTCACCGCGTTTTCCACTTCATTCCAGTTGATTTCTGACCTCAACTTCTCATCAACCATCTCCATGAGGTTCCCAGATTGTTGCAAGTGACAGGCCTGCAATGTGAGGTTTTTTTTTGTTTCATTTGTTCAGACAAAAAACGGATGCAATTCAGCTTTTTTTTTTTTTTTTTTTTTTTTTTTTTTTTTTTTTTTTTTTTTTTTTTTTTTATATCCATGACTGTCTGGGTCAGTTTTCGCGCACCTCGACTAATGTCATGGGACATACCGTCTGAGCCTACAACATTTGGATGCCAAGGAAACTCGTAGGAAATTAATTCCTAAGTAGGTGGCTACCATGAATTGAATACTGAGATTTAGCTTTAACGGATTTATTCTATATATTATATGGGAAAAATAGACGCTACCCATCACTGCACTTCTTGACTTATTTCATATACTTTGTTGGCTTTTACGATATTAGACGAGGAGGTTCCAAGTTCAGACCCCCATTTACCTCAAACGATTCGTTTTAAGTTTTTGAGTTGATAGGTAATTTAAGGTGATTCAACATGCTCGTAATATAGTATAGAAATGAAAAGCTTTAAATATGAACAATTTTAAGGTCAGACCATAAAAGAAAAGGACAGGAAAAGAAGTGAATTACCCAGTCTAGAAGGCAAACACAAGTTTCACTTGGTACATAATCATTGTTGCTTCTTCCACTGATTATTTCTAAGGCCACAACTCCAAAACTATATACATCTGCTTTGTAGGTCAGATAACCCCAAAGTGCATACTCTGGAGCCATATATCCTCTGCAACAGAGGGAGACTTAATCAGGTTTAATTGGGCATAAAGTGAGATTATCATATATTATATGGTTTAATTCTCTGGAGCATATAAAATGAAAGGATTGCAACATACATCGTCCCGGCCACTCTTGTCGTGATGTGAGTCTTCTCCTCATCATCAAGCTTAGCCAAACCAAAATCAGATATTTTAGGATTCAATTTGCAGTCCAGTAGCACATTAGTAGCTTTGATGTCTCTGTGAACAATTTTGAGGCTAGATTCCTCATGGAGATATGCTAAGCCTTTTGCTATACCGATACAAATTCGAAGCCTGGTTGACCAATCTAAATCAAGTCGACTGTAATCCGGACCTACAAAACAAAAAAATAACAAAAAAATAACAATAGGAAATCTAAATCGAGTCGGTTGATATAATTAAATTGACCACAACCTATCCACTCAAGTGTTTTGGTTGATTGGTGATTTAACATGATTCAATATGGTATCATAGTTCATTAAGCCCAAATCGGTATTCAATCTAATAAAAAGAAATTGAGATTTGATTCAAGAATGGTGGACTTAAAAAAAGGTACTATCTCGAAAATAGATGAGCTACTCAACTTATTGTCAATTGAGTTTGAGATGAAATCTCATCTTATCTAACAAGAACAAATATGCAAAAGAAAATAAAAAGAAGCTATATCAGGTGATTAATTGTACTCAGGTTATTGTGTGTACAAGTAAATGAAAGCAGACTAACCAAACAGTGCTCGTGCAAGACTATTGTTTTCCAAATATTCATACACCAACAACAATTGATCCCCTTCAATACAGCATCCATGGAGCTTGACAAGATTCGGGTGGTCCAAACAAGAGATTACTCCTATCTCATTCAGAAATTCACGATTTCCCTGCTTTGATTTCGATGAGAGCTGCTTAACTGCTACCACAGTGCCATCAGCCAATCGACCCTGAAAACGGTCAAGAGAGCTCATTAGAAGTTCAACCTTTAATGAGCACTGCCCTTCATCAAAATTAGAGGAGAAACTATCTGAGAGTTGAGCAATAATACCTTATAAACAGGCCCAAAACCACCTTCTCCAATTTTATTAGAGGAATCAAAATGATTGGTGGCAGCTTTTACTTGCTTCAAGGTAAAAATTCCAGTTTGCACCTCTATTCCTGCAAGATCTGTTAATGGTGGTACAGATGAAATAAGGATCATGACAGATGTTCCATAAAGTTACACGAGTTTTTTTTTTCTTCTGATAACCGGAAATTGGAGCTTCGCCTCACTACATACTTAGGGGTACCTATGTCTGTCTTGCCTCTCGGTTATGATGATTAAAGTTATCAAGGCACATTTTCTGATTGAAAATAGAGCAGATAAAAGTTATAAAATGAGACGAAGTGCAATCCGAACACACCTGTACCATCTTTACTCTGCTTGATTGCTCTAAGGTTGCCTTTCCACCAAAGAAGTCCCACTATGATGGTTGTAGCAAGGCATAATAATCCAATCGTAACTCCAACGATGATAGCTACAGTTTTCTTTTTACCACTCTCACGGTTTGAACAATATTTAAGATCTGTTTGAAGGTTAAAATATACCATCATTCTCAAGGTTGAGTCCAACTGAAAACTACAATATCTGGTTATCAATAAGCTATAATCTGAAAGGGAAGCAGATTGATATAAGTTTTGAAATGGAATATAAAATTTCTAAAAAATACAGATATATACACGAGACAAGGACACAGACATAAGCATGAATGTAACATGTTAATCTATAAAAATATAGGAGATGGATACAGACTACAATAAATACATGAGATTTCATAGTATTAGTTAATCATCAGATTTCATCTCAAAACCAATTGAGCAATAACTCATGTATCTTATAAATTATAACTTCTCTCTTCACCTTTCGACGTGAGATCCTCGATCTGTTTTCATAAGAGTTAAGGTGTTTTCGTAAGAGTTCACCATTCTTAAGTCGGATCCCAGTGGGGTCTTATACCTTTTTTTGGATAAGAAACAATTTCATCGATTCATGAAATAATAATATAGGGATACATATGTTACTAGAGATCAAATAAGCGATCGCCAGTAATTAAGTAAAGTTTCATAGCTATAAGAAACATGGAATGGAGTCTTAAACCATATTAGATAAACATGGAATTCCATCTCAAAACCAATTAGCTAGGAGAAAAGTAGCTCATGTAGCTTATAAATTGTGAGGTCTAAATAGGCTAAATTCTAAAAATGTCAATAAAGAATATAAAGTTTATAAATGACTGACCAGAGTAAACAGAAATAGCTGATATGAGCGGACCATAAACTCCCCTATCAGGAATCCTAGTTGTCCCTTTTCCAGCCCAATAGAATCGGATCTCCAGGGCATGATTAATGACAGTAATGTTAGGAAACTGCAACTCTGTCGGTTTTCGAGCTCCCCCTGCCCTCTTTTCAATATCAAAATTCTCCAATGCCAACCTATCCTGTATAAAGAACAATTTTGAGACCATATGCAAATTCCAACATTGGTTACTTATTTCTAATCATGGTGACAAATACCTGAATGTAAATATCAAATTTCCGTCTTCCAAGATTAGTATACGCCTTGTCATCTGTAAATTGTATCTCCGCAAAATGAAGCTTCACTGAGTAATTTCCATTATCCAAACAATAATGGAAATAAGTGAGCGAAATCGGACTACGACGTGCAGATGAATAAAGCTCGGTCAAATTTGGTGATGGCAGGGATAAAGTGTAACGCGTATTTTGGTAATCAAAATCATCCATGAAATCTCCAGTACTACTCAATCCCCAGTAGTTATCATGATTAAAATAGAATTTTGCAGTTCCACCTTCAACATCGCCATCTCCATTGTAGAGAATGCTTTTGTTATCTACCTCCAAGGTTAAGTCATTCCCACCAGAATTGACGAACCAGCATTTTGAATCTGTCGTTAAAAAAGCGAGGGTGAGATAAAAACAAGATCAGAAGTGTACATTCCTTTTGTGTTCATTTTAAATTATTATGAGCCATGACTGTATTCTTACTGATAAAGCAACTGCAGCAGAACCTATTTACTGTTTTTGTCTTAGGATAAAAGTCACTGATAAGGTTCACTACAAATATAATGATGAAGGATTTAAGTCTTTGTTGACAAGTCCTTATTTCCATCGAAATTTTCACATGTTCATGATCTTGACATCAACATAAGAAGGAAATTGACATTTCCATTATTACGTCACAATCGATGAGATATTAGATGAGATATTAAAAAATAAAATAACAGAAATATCCATTGTCATCAATATTTCCATAAAATCAAGATCTCGATATTTCCGTGGACATTGATATTTTAACCCTGGTTGTCACTTACATTTTGAACAGATTTCCTTTGAGCAGGGAAGACTGTCTTGTCTGCTATGATATGACCAAGTCAACAGAGAATATACATTAGATATCAGCACAAAACAACATATATATGTGGCAAGAATCTTCTTTTACTCGAACGGTCATGTAGTCTGCAAGAAATCTTCATTAAAAGGACAAAACTAGAGTAACTTACGAGGAGTTGCCAGTGGAAGAACTTCGAAACAAATTAAGATTCATATTCCTGTCACATTATTGAGATAATATCAAAAAAAAAAACTTCTAGAAAATATCTCAAAGGGTATTTTTCAGAAGTATCTTACAAATTCTTTCTGCAAGCATGCTGCTCAGGGCCTTGCCATGTCAAGTTATTGTATGAAAGATCTCTGCATCAGAGAGGATTGTCATACTTGTTAGAATGAGATAGGCGATGTAATCTTTTAGCTGATGTTTTTGTGTAGAACTGAATATTAAAACATATAGTCGTACAGAATGCTCATATCCAAGTTTTCATATACTTCCATGCCATCATTGACAACATTCTTGAATCCTTGATATTCACTTTTATCTTCTAAATCATGGTTTAAAAAAAAAAAAAAAAAAATATATATATATATATATATATATATATTAATGAACCTTTTAAATCAGCTTGTAACTAAGAAAAATTGTAAATTTCCTACTGATATGAGTTGCAAGATGTGATGTTTGAAACTTAGAATCTTAAGGTCTATAGCATATCAAAATCCATGACTGAAGTGAACTGTTGCCTGTTGAAAGCTTATCCATGTTGAAACCTTATTTTGTTTGTGACTCTTTATTCCATTAAGTGTGTTAGGAAAAGGAAAAAGAAAAGGACAAAAAAAAAGAGATAAGTAAGAAGCTTACACATTACTTCCATCTTTCAAGATTGACTCTGGTAGGTTGCCACTCAGCATATTCCCAGTTAAGAAGCTAATAAAAGCAAAATAATAATAATTGATCAGGAGACTAGAAGAAGCAATTAAAAGCTGTTGAATTGTGTTAAATCCTCAATCAAGCCAAAAGCTTGAGCCGATGGGTTGGGGTAAATTCAATATATCAACCAATAAGAGCATTTCCAAATTATTTATTTTGTGACATGCCTGTCTATACTCCAACAAAACTGGAAAAATTATCAAAACAGAGAGTTGTCTACTTAGTACTTACAGAAATTTAATGCGCGCCATGTCTATATCCTCTGGAACTTCCCCAGTCAACTGGTTAAAGCTGAGGTCCCTGTCAGTCATGACGAAAAAACAACCCAATTGAATCTTTAAAATACATAAAATCTACAGAAAAATGAAGAAAAACCTTTGCATTTGCAGAAAAATAATAAAATCAGTGTAAAAAACTCTCATAGTTACAGATTTGTAATAATACACACTTCAAGAGAAGTAAAAGGAAAAAAACATTCCATTGTAAATACAAAAATAAAGGTACATGTGTATATTTTTATAAATATAATTCCAGTTAAGGTATCTTGACAAAATTCTAACGTTGCTTGGCTATAAATTCCCAAGGTATAGCAAACATGCAATGCATTGACAAATCTTATCTTAAATTAGAATTATAAAAATCTAAAGGGATGTAAAGTTATAAATAAAATAAAAAAAGTTGGATGATAAGGTAACATTCTCTGTCTAAATAAACAGACAACCAGATAATATAAATTCATCACCTAAAAGTTTTATTATGTCATAGCTGACACATTTATCTACGCATTGAGCATCGAGATCATAAGCATGCCACGAGCATACATGTCTTACTTACAGCATTTCTATAGTTGGCATTGTCCACACATGTGAAGGAATCTTTCCAGCAATGTTGCAATTTCTCAGAACCCTAAAAGAGATAAGCGAATAAGATTTGAAAAAAATAACATGTTGTAATGGATTATGTGGAAATGTTAGTCAAAAGATTTCACACGGCATAGATATTTGACATACAATCTAATAATGCCTGTCATGTTTGTCAACTCAGGAAAATCCTGTTTTGGCCCATTAATATCACTGATCCTCCTACATTAACAAAATCCGGAAAAAAAAAAAAAAAGAATTGAGTTTATCATTAATTTTATGATGAAAAAATATATGTAGAAACAAATTTGAGTACTACTCACAACTCTTCCAAGTTATTCAAGAGGAATATTTTCGCAGGAATTGGTCCGTGGAGTCCACTTGCATGTAGTTCTCTTCAATAATTCAATTAAAAATAGTATTATTAACTGATTAAGAACATTTACATAGTTTTGTTTCTCAAAAATGAACGAAACTTGAACATTTTTCGGTAACAAATAGCTTACAATCTTTTGAGCAGTTTCCAATTCTGTATGAAGTCAGGTATGGTTCCATTGAGGTTGTTATCATTCATTCGACTGCAGCATGTAAGGAATGTAATTTGGACGAATGAATCGAAGTCGTTCGAGAAAGGTGAATATAATAAAAACTTACAAATCTGTTAGATTTTTCAGCCCTGCAAACGTTGTTGGCAATGTGCCAGTCAATTGATTAGATGACAGCATCCTGCAAATAAAGTGTTGAGTCAATAAACTATTAAGTTCATACATCAAATAAAAAATTCAAACCACAGGAAGAAAAATAGAAATTGAAAGAGAATTGATAACATCTTACAAGGTTTGTAGGTTGCTTAACCTCCCAAGTTGTGATGGAATTGTACCAGTAAATTGGTTTGCTTCAAGGGTCCTGATCTTACCAATCATATAAATAAGATATGGGCAAATAAATAAATGAAACCATAACTCAAATCTTCTAGAGCTGTTAAATAAGTTGATAGAGAGTTGAACACTATGCTTTCATTTTTTTAAGGTCCTTATAGCATGGCAGTTCACATTTTTAAAACTGCAATCTTCATATTATTAATAACCATAGCACCACACCTTGAAAAGAGAAAAAAAAAACTATATCAATACTTACAGATATGTTAGAGTAGTAATGTTCCCCAATTTGACTGGTATTTCCCCTGATAATCGATTTACAAGAAGAGAGCTGCAAGATATTCACTAGATAGTTTATTAGAGGAATAAATCAGGATATCAACAACAAAAATGACAAGATCTTACATTGATGTCAGCTGCAATGAAGCCCACTCCTGAGGTATATTACCATGAAGGTAGTTGTAAGCTAAATCACTGCACCAAGTAAAAATGTGATTTCAAGTTTTTCCTAAAGAAAAATGAGTAATACTTAGGTGAGGGTGAGTAAGTATTTTGAAAATACTTACCCACCCTTACAACCACACATTTTTACTTTCTCTTTCTACTTTAATATTCTCTTTCCATCGATCAAAGCCAATTTTTTTAAAAAAGTAAAAATATGTGGCTCAAAAGTGGGTAAGTATTTCCAAAATACTTACCCACCCTTACCTAAGTATTACTCAAGAAAAATACTCCCCATACAGCTTTGAGATACAAGACAGCTGCACTTACATTTCTTGCAGGTAAGGAAGGTTGACTATTTCTGGTGGAAGAACACCGGGCAGATTGTGTTTTTTGAATTCTCTGGTATGAAAAGAAAACAAACAAAAGAAACTACAATTTGAGAATAAAAACAAGACAAGTGCAGGTAGGAAAATAATTTGACTGACAATAGAATGTTTATAGCACTAATGATTTTGTTGAATTATATTAAACCACCCATTAACCCAAAAGCTTATGATCGTGGGTTCGGGTAAATTTAATTATATCAACTAACAAATTTACTTCACGCTTTATGAACAAGTCACAATTGATTTCAAAGATAATCATAGTAATGTTTAAGGTGTCAGTGGTCAAGAAAGGCTTAAGTACTAACTAAGAGAAGATGGATTCAATTCATGGTAGCCACCTACTTAGGAATTAATTTCCTACGAATTTTCTTGACATTTTAATGTTGTAGGGTCGGGTGGTATGTCTCGTGAGAATACTCGAGGTACGTGCAAGTCGGCCCGAACAAGGTTCTAAGGTGTTTTAAAAAGAAAATATGCAAAATAAGTGAACAGAAGTTTAAATGCAACTGGCATGATCCCAAACATTAAAAAATAAGACAGAGGATTGTACATCTTTATGACATGACAAATTGTGCTGTTCTCGAGGTTGCAATCGCAGACGATTCTACTATCAGATCCCCTCGGAGGTTTTTCTGTGATCCCAAACATTTCAACGGCACAGGAATCACTATTGAATTGCCAATAAACTGCACCTAATGTTTTCGTAATCTGCTGTAGTGCATCAACTATACAAAATTAAAAGCCAGAAGGTTAGTAATTAGTTGTCTAAGATATGACTGTGATAAACTCTCATAAATAAATATTGCCAGGCAACATTCAAATCATATAATGGTTTTGTCATACTTCATCCAAATAAGAAACAAATAATACTAAATAAATCAATTGTGATTCTGTTGATGTTAGAGTAAATAACCTTGGAAATTAATAAGGTAAGTATAAACTACTGGCATACAAACGTTGTTCATCAATTGCTCATGCACATTATCATTTTTGATACAACAATATTGGGGGAGGGAGGATTCGAACCTGTAACCTCATGCACATTATCATTACCGCATATCCTCAAACTACCACCCCCTCAACTAAAACCTACGGTGCGGCGAAATACTTGTGGTTGAATAAAGCACCAAAACGACAGACAAAACGACATTATGGGAATCTAGCTCTTCAGAGGTGGCCTTCTACTAGAAAGACAAATGCAATTATCTAAATACTCAATCAGAGGGTTTCCGCAAAACCATTATGGGGTAACCTAGTGGTCAGGTAGGGCATTGAAGATCTAAGAGATTACAGATTCAATCATGATAGTCACCTATCTAGAAAATAATTTCCTACCAGTCTCATTGACACTCAAATATTGTAGGGGCAAACGGTCTATTCTATGAAAATAACCGAGGTGCATGTAAGTTGATTTGGACACTCACAAATATTAAAAACAGACAAAAAAAAACAAACAAAGTTTTGCAGTTGAACTGTTCAGACAACAAAAGATTAGATGGATAATTACCATCTTTTCATTATGTTGAGCTGCCCATATGGGTGTCAATCTAAAAGTTAGTTGTATTATACATACTAGGACTAACTGAAAGAAATGATTAAAAAAAACATAAATAAATAAGAAGAAAAAGTAAAAAATCAGATCAAATAAATTCTGACAAAGCAAAAGCTCAAAATTCCAATAGACAATACCATAGATGCTCAAACCATAGAACTTTAGGGGATAATTTATTTGAATTTAGTAACAAAGCAAATTCAGCAAGAAAGTTGTCCCTATTGAAGGTCACCACCTCCTTTTCTTGTTGGGGTTGTAAAGGAAAGAAACAACATACCCTCTTCTTGGGGAAGCTTAGAATCAACAAATCTCAAGAACATGAAGCAATCCACCACAAGAACAGTGAAAAAGAAGAAGCTCTTGGCCACCATCATCAACATAACTATTTCCTCAAAAGATTAAGCTGAAAAAATCATGAACAAGAAACTCAAAAGCAGCCCCAAAAGCAAAAATGACAAACAAACAACAGTATCAGTTGCAATCAATACCTATACAAACAGATTAATAGTCCAATCAGGGCACATTACCCAAATGGGGCAAATTACACCAAAAAATGCAGCAAAACATTTGAGGATTTGGGTTTCTCGGCTTGTTCCTTCTAGATTGTTGCTCTGTTTAGAAAACCAAGATTCAGGCAGCTGAAATGGGTTACAGACAAAACAACCAAACCCAAAAACCCAGATTAAATATTTGAGTGGAGCCGACAGGAAAATTTCAGGTTCAAGGAAAATTCCAAGTGGTTCACTATTTTATTTGAAGTCATATTTGTTTATTTGCATTTAAGAAATAAAAAAAAACATTTGTTTTGATTTTATATTCCTTAAAGATAGGCTTTTTGCATTACTTTAGTCAAATCTTCTTCAAAAGTTCATGGTGGCAGTATCATCTATTGACATATTTGCATTTTAGATAGTTTTTTTTAAGAGAGCATTTTTACATTTATATTATCCTAATTTCTCTTTTCACACTTGAATGTGTGATCCAAATCATTTTCAATTTTACCTTATAATCATAATCCTTAAAAAAAAAAAAAAAATGGTGGCTATCTAGAAGTTATCTCAAATTAAAGAACAGTTTTTTTTTTTTTTTTTTGAGAAAATCAAAGAACAATTTTTCATTTTAAAGCACATGTAAAATGTTGGTTCAATGGATTTATACATTATATTATATTTGTCTGCCAGGGTGGGAGTGGATTTTTTTTTTTTTTTTTTTGAGAAAAAAAGGGTGGGAGTGGATTTAGAAATTACTTTCAAGAGTAATGTTTTTTTAGCTACATAATAACCACTAATTAACTGTTTTTTTCAAGACAATTTTTTAATTTATGAGTGTGGATGAACTTAAGTGTACTGTTATTGTCATCAAAACTTACATCATTTAGTTAGGAAGATTCATATAAAATTATTTTTTAAACTGAATGTACTATAAGATTGAATTTGGGGATTTTCCATGTATAACAAAAATAGGATAAAAATTGCATCTATAACATATTTTTATTAAAAATTGGTTTATAACAAAATTTCAAGTGTTTGATATCAATCATTAAAATTTCAAGTGATTGATATTAATCATTGGTAATTAATTGATAAGTTCAATCACTTAACAAACTGATTGAATACAACCAAATACTGTTGATTGATGTCAATCACTTAAAATTTTGGTATAAACTAATTTTTGATAAAAATATATTATAATTTTAATAGAAGGTCCTAAAGTTGGTATGAAGTACAAATTCTCATAAAAATTTTACCTTCAAATCTTCAATACATTTTTTATTATTAGATTAACTCATAATTATTTGATAAAAATGTATTTCTATTAAGTAGGATACAAATATTTAATATAAATTAATCCTAAAAACAAAATTACATTAATATAATGTATATATACGTATATTTTTTATAACATTGATGATTAATTTTATCTTGGGAATAATATTTAATTGGTCTTGGGCATTCGAGGAAGTTCGAATTCACACAAAAACAGATTGATAGGATGTATTAATCGATTAATGAAGATATTTAAAATCTTCATTAATTTGTCTGAAAGGTTCAAATTATCAATAAAGTAAATGATAAAAAAAAGTAATATCATCTCAAAAAAAATAAATAAATAAATGATACCCAGCTACTCAATATATTAAATAATAAAAATACGTGTAATTATTTATATATATTAAATTAGTTATGATAGTGTAATTGTTAATTGAAGTGGAACAAAAGTTAGGTAAATTTGACTCAAAATAAACAAAGGAATACTCATGATCAGCATTCAGCCGCCACTATTTTGAAAATTAGATATGCAACCTAATAAATACCTCAAACTGAAATTTAGAGTTCACATAAATTAAAAAGGTTATATATTTGATTTAAAGTTGATACATGGTTAGAAATTAACTTTTTATGATTTTTTTTTTACATTAAGTAGGCGAAATAATGGTTATGAATTTGAATTTTTCACCTCGGGCAATTATTTGACTTCAAAAAAGAAAAAGAAAGAGTTTTATTTCATCTATTTGACATAATTCAAAAGTGTTGAGAGGGTTCGATCCCCCGCATCTCCACTTTCCTATTTGTCTTTCAATTTCATGATAGATAAAATTGTATTAACTTTTAAATCTTTCTTAAATCATGACAAAATTTGGATACACTTAGCTGTTTTAGATATTTATATTGTGTAAAGCTTATAAATGGGGATGTATCTCAGATGGTAGAGCCTTCGCTTAGCATGCAAGAGGTACGGGGATCGATACCTTGCATCTCCATCTATTTGTACTCAAGTTTTTTTGATCTAATATGTATATTATCTGAAGAATCGGCCACCCAATAACTTAATATCTAGGTAATTAGTGACACAATTGAACTCATCATCGTTTATCCCTAATATTTTCCTAACCCTACTTTCGTGATGGTTAGTGATTGATTATCACTCTATGTATATAACATTGGTTTTAATGCATATATATTAAATGAAGTCTATAATTATGGATGCAAATTGCTCATTCAATACAATTTCTGAAATATAAATGATAATTACATGATCTTTCAAGAAATGCATGCCTACAACATATTTATATTTTGAAACCTTTTCTTA
>JBBMEF010000004.1:5629055-5642345 GCA_037832685.1 Sicyos baderoa
AAACCTAAATATAGATATTAAGTTAAAATTAAAATAAGTAATAAAATATATATTGATCAAACATATTTACTAAATGAGGAGTACATTTTTTTTAAAAAAATGAAAAATAGAAACTCAGCTTTATTTAATCCCTCCACCAAACAACAATCAGCTTTACTTAATTCAGTTTAACTTAATCTCTGCACCAAATACATATTAACTTAATCCCCAGACTAACTTAATACCCAGACTAACTTAATATATTAATTTAATCCTAATCTCTCCACCAAACACGCCCTTATAAATTAAGACTTGTGAAAGCAAAAGACGACCATGGTATTAATGTTCGTAATCGCAGCCACAAATTGAAAGATAAAATCTACAACGTGGCCCAATCCAATAAATGATTAATACTTTTTAAAATTTTGAAATTTCAAATTATTAAAATCTTCAAAATGGTGGTTCTCTTCTGTGTAGGACTATTTTGTTTTTCTTCAAAATCTTCAAAATATTGAATTTATGGGTAAATTAAAAACAATAACAACAAATTTTTCAATTTTATGATTGATTTTTCAATTTTTGTAAAGAAAATGATTTATTTTCTCTTAACTATCCCAAAAGAAAAAAAAGGGGGAAGTAGACAATTGAGAGCCCAGAAATTAGAAAAAGTCAAAGCTGCATTAACAATTACTATAAAGCGGTCAAAAGGGAAGATCTTCAAATTTTTGGATTTTTCTTTTCAGTTTAGTCCAAAAATAGCCTAAATAATGGCAGCTTTGAGCCTAATTTCTCACCTTCGTAGCTATGTTTTAAAGATGCTTTATTTTGCATTTTTTTAAAGCATGTTTAAAAAATAACAAAATAATTTAGTTGTCATCTATTTAAAATGTGTCACTTTTTTTATTAGATAATTTTCGATCAATCATTATTAAAGTTCAATTTATAAAAGAAAAAAAAAACAGAATTTTTGAAGTACTCAAATCTCATTTTATCGTATAAAATTACTCAATAAGCTATACTAACATATTAAAAAAAAAAAAAACAGCATTTCACAGGTAAGGTATTCACAATCTGAAATGAAATGTGGTCAATAATCACTTCCGGAAAGAAATGATGGATTGAATCAATGCCAAGAATCCGATGGTCTTGTTGGGGGAGTGGATTACAAATACCAATTCCATGGATCGAACCCGTGACACTAGTGTTGAACTGGTTTACAATCAAACAATGAAACTACGCCACTAACCTTTTCAGTCCGTTTATCAATATTTTGAAGTTAATACTATAACTGAACAGAACACAGTATACATAATTTTAAAGCTTATCAGGCTATCAGCTCATCCTACATAAATCCAAGTTTTTTTAACGTCTAAATGAATTGCTTCTAAACAATTAATAGCTACAAATGAAGAACCAGAAGGAGCTTACACTTGTACACATTTCTTATCAGACAAGTAGAAATGTACAAATACAAAGCACCAGAAACATTGGAATAACTGTGGATTAAGGTGAAATTTCCAATGGTATTCTATGTAGGAAAATTATAACCAAACAAGCTGGATCTGTCTTTATCATTCATTTATTTGTATCTTCCCAGAGGACTCATTGGTTCCTCCCCAGTTAGTTTGTGGGTTTCGCTTAACTTTTTTTTTTGAAAACCGAGAAATTGGAGCTTCGCTCTCTTATACCCAGAGCACCACTAGCTCGTCCATAGACTGTGGCACTGAAATACTTCAGAGGATATTCTAGTTTAAACGTTGTCCATCGGCCTTGAACTAGGGATCTCTTGCAGAAGCATGTTTTGGTGTCCGTAGCTTCAACCACAAGGCTGCCCCGGAGATCTCCCAAGGTTATGCTTAACCTTTCCAACTTGAATCTGCCATATATTTCAGAATTTCTTCTAATCAGGTTAGAGTTTGAGGAAAAGTTGTGACAGTTCTCGAAACAGACAGTTGCTCAACAAAGTCAATGATGCAACCAGAGAGGTCTGTCCATGCCGAGCATGAATCAGTTCATCTTCTGCGCTCGACACGAGTTCACTTCAATGTCTCTTCCACGTCTTCCACTGAATATGATTCAGTTCCTTCTCCATACTCCAAGTCCATCAACTTCAAGATCGTCATATCGAATAGAACACGTTTCAAATGGTGTTCTTACATTTCAGCTTTACTGCTACTTCTAGTCATAGCACTTACAATTCTCCTTCACTTTTTGCCACACAAACATAACCGCCATGAAGCCTCGAACAATCACACGGTTGCAGTTAATCTAGCTCTAAAGTTTTTCGATGCTCAAAAATGTAAAAATCCCCCCTTGACTCATAACTTTCAGATGATCTTTTCATGTCCCCAACTGATAAAAAGCTTTTCTCAGCTGGTAGGTACCCGAAAAGTAGTACGGTGAAGTTTCGGGGAGATTCAGGCTTGGAAGATGGGGTTTCGAGCAGTAAACCCGATGGTCTTGTTGGAGGTTTCTATGATTCTGGAAACAACATTAAGTTCACTTTCACCACAGCTTATACCATTACTCTTCTAAGCTGGAGTGTGATTGAGTATCATCCTAAGTATGCAGACATGAATGAGCTTGATCATGTAAAGGACATCATCAAATGGGGAACTGATTATTTGCTCAAAGTTTTTGTAGCCCCAAATGCAACTTCTGATCAAACCATAATATATTCTCAGGTAAGTCATAGATGACCTCAGATACTTTATTACTAGACAGTATCTCTAATGTGCGATGAATCTAGGTCGGAAGTGTCGGCAACGATAGTAAAGCTCAAAATAATGATAACTGCTGGCAAAGGCCAGAAGATATGAGGTATCCAAGACCTGTTTCAAAATGTGATGCCCGAGCTTCGGATCTTGCGGGAGAAATTGTTGCAGCATTATCAGCTGCATCAATAGTATTCAAAGAAGATAACAACTATTCAGGAGAATTAGCAAAAGCGGCAGAGAAATTGTTTGAGCAAGTGACTAAACTAGACCCCATTGAGCAAGGAACTTACACTTCGGTTGGTTCATGTGGAGGAGAAGCAAGAAATTTCTATAACTCATCAAGTTACACGGATGAATTGATATGGGCAGGAACTTGGTTATTCTTTGCAACTGGAAATACTTCATATCTAGCATATGCCACTGATGCTGTCCGATTTCAGTTAGCACAGAACGAGGAAGGAAGTACAGACGGAGGGATTTTCGACTGGAACAACAAGTTCAGTGCAACAAGGGTAAGTCCAATCGAAGTCTTATTTGAATTTCTAACAAAAGATGAAAGATTTGATACAGTTGATGATTTGGTTTACACTACTACTCTTTCAATAGGTATTATTGACACGCCTTCTATACTTTCATGATATTGGCTACCCATATGAATATGCGTTAGGAGCATCGTCGAACATGACAGAGATACTCATGTGCTCTTATCTAATTGATCACCACTTCAACAGGACACCTGGTAAGACATCTGTTTAGATCTCAAAGATTATAATGAAGTTACTATCTATGGAACTTCAAGTATACTTTGACAAATACTCAGCTGATTTATCTGTTAACAACAATAATATATGTAAGTTTCTTTCCAGTAATCAGCTATTCTTTCAATTGCCAATGTAGGTGGACTGATCCTCCTAAGACCCAATGATGGAGCATCGCTCCAGTTTGCTGCAACAGCGTCATTTCTCAGTAAATTATACAGTGATTACCTTGATCTTTTGGGAGCATCTTATATGAGTTGCATTTTTGCCAATCCTGGTTTTTCTCTCGAAAAAATGCAGACCTTCTCTAGATCTCAGGCAAGTGCAGCATATTAAGAACTATTTTCTTTCTTGTATTTCCAACAGCAGAAAATGAAGAACATACTAACATTACCCAAAATCATCCCTAGTTAAGTTGATTTTAGAGAGCATAAAACCAATCATATGTTACAAACACACATTGACATACAGATTATAGGGAAAAGTCTAAGAATCCTTCAGTTAGATATAAGAATATAACAGTATTCAACTTTATCAGATCAACTACATACTTGGAGACAATCCAATAAGAATGAGCTACGTAGTTGGCTTCGGAAACAATTTTCCCACACATGTCCACCACAGGGGTGCTTCAATTCCTTGGGATGGTCAGTTTCATTCATGTCTGGAAGGAGATAGATGGCTGTTATCTAAGGCTTCAAATCCAAATATTCTTTCCGGTGCTATGGTGGGAGGACCAGACAAGTTTGACCACTTCTCAGACGATAGGGAAAAACCTTGGTTTACTGAACCAAGCATAGCAAGCAATGCAGGTTTAGTTGCAGCACTCGTTGCTCTACATGACTCTCCAGGTGATGGTTCAGGTTTTAATGGAAAAAATTTAGGCATAGATCAGATGTCAATCTTTGATAGAATCCAAATGACTTCTTTAGATCCTTGATAGCCTTAAGTTATATTTTTAACTTCTCACAATAACAGAAATGTGACTCCAGAAATCTTCTCTCTGTAATCTCCCACAATCTTTCTAATATGCAAGTATCTGAAAAAAAAAATTATTTCTTCCCAATTCCATGACTTTCACGAGTAAATAACAATGTAATCTCACTATCCATTATTCGCTTTTGCACTTTTTATCACTGCTTGCTTTCTTTCCATACAAGCTAATATGGTATTCTCAGTTTTTGACACCACTGTTAATAAATATAGATCAGTAGGAAACAAAATTCCATCCCAAAAGAACCATTGAAAGCAAACATTTGCCTCTTCAACGGGGGGACTGTTTTTTTTTTTTTAATAATTGGAAAGTCGAAGTTTTGCTCTCCTATACACTGGTACCCGCATCCGGCCAAGGAATTAACAAATCAGGGACTGTTTTCAAATGGGAAAGTTAAAGAGTTAAGGCTTGAGAAGGTGTATTAAAACTATCGTGGATTGGCCTATTGGTCAAGAGGATTTAGAAGAACCAAAATGGTATGATTATGAATTCAATTCAAGGTGACCACGTATCTAATAATTAATTTCTTATAGATTTCCTCGTCAGATGTTGTAAAGTCAAGATGGGTGTAAGCTAACCCGTACACTCACTTGAGAAGTATTGTTCCACTTTAACAGGAGATAGTCATTAGTTGATTTCAATGACCAATGCATATATGAAACTATGAAAGTGAACTTAAGAAAACTCATTTGAAGGCTAAGATGACATCATGAACAGAGATTTATATCATTTAGATTCAAATTTTCCAATACACTCTACAACCAAAGTACTCACTGATACATATCAAAACACACTCAAATAAGTTCAAGAATCCAACGCGCTAGAAAAACAATAGATCTAAAGCAAAAAATCAATTTCAATCACATGAAAAGACCTGCTGGGGCAATCTCAAAGCCTCGGCTCTGGAGAAGCAGGTATCGTCGACGAGATCGCTCCGGCACCAGCGGCATTTGGGGCTCTGCGAACACTGAGACGGGGAAACCTTGTCGCCGCAATTAGGGATCTGTTGATGATTTCTCCTTCTCTGTGAGCTCAATAAACTGCGATCTGAAACGGGCGTGTTGGATTTGCGAGGCTCGGTTAAGGAATTGCATGAGACGAAGAAGATTGATGTGAAGATGAAGAAGATGAGGAAAATGGCGAGCGATCTGTGAAGATCGGAGCTCCGTTCCATGGAAATGGAGGAAAAAGGTACAGCAATTTCACGACTCGCCGCAGGGCTGTTATTTAAGGAAGATGTTGAACCGTGGAACCAAACCATGAAACCAATAGGCTGCTCTATTCGATAAATAATATAAAAATTAAATACTAATTTTTGGTGAACAAAAAGTAATAGTAAAGTTGAACTCAATTAAGTTAATCATAGTATAATGGCCCTCTAAAAGTTGAACTCAATTATGCTCACTTCAAGATCTTAAGTTCGAAACTCACCTGTGACATACTCTTTCGATGTCTTTGGTAATAGGCCCAGCGTGATTACCCTGTTTCAAAACAAAAAAAACAATAATATATATATTTCTCCACAAAACACGATCCACAAAATAGGAAGATGAAAGAACATATTTGTGCCCACAAACACTCACCGGCCGGACACCAAAACGGTCTTGCCTGAGTCCTCTGAGAGAGAGTGTCTCTCTTTACTAGTTAGAGAGAGAGAGACAACTTCATCTCCTTTTTACAAAAATATATATTTTACTCATTTATCTTAATAATGTTTAAAATTTTAACTTAAGAAAAGGGAGTCATAAATGTGATATATAACCGAAAATATTATCATTTTCAACTGATTGAGAGTCAAATACCTATTTTTAAAATCAATAACGGTGACGTGAAAGCAATTTAGGTTTTGGTGAATACAAAATATGAATAACCAAAAGGGAATGAAATGGGATTACAAAAGTTGTTTCATTATATTAATATGATAATATGATCGATCATATGATTGATTGAAGAGATTAGCGTGGTAAGAGTGAGAGAGACGCAAAACAACGGAGACCCACACGTTTATCTCTCCCACTTCTCAACCCCGTTCCAATTTCTTCAATTTCTTGATTCGATTCTACTTTTCTTGAAATTTTCAGAGGTTTCTTCATCTGGGTCTCATCGATCGTTCTTCACGATCCAGGCTAGCTTCTTAATTCTCTTCCATGGAGGAGAATTCTAGGGCTTCCGATTTTCCTGAGCCCCATTCTGGTTCTGGTTCTGGTTCTGTTTCTGATCATTCCCCTTATCCTCTGGTAAGTCTGTCTATGCATATTATGTTCATTATCTCATAATATTCAACCATGTTTTCTTCTTCCACAACTACCCAATTTCCGGTTTGGGGAGTTTTTGATCTTTGGATGATGCATAGCCTCATTTGTAATTAAAACATTTGCTTCCAATTCATATGATCATGCTGATGTCCTGCAGGGTTATCCAAAACTCGATTCTTTTCGAGAGCTCAATGCTTCGTTAGGCCCCCAGTGTTTTCCGAGTCAAAAAAATGTTGAATTTAGGGATACTGATTCTGAGTCGCTTCAAAGCATTGGGGAAATGCAAACATCTTGTGATCAAAACAGGGGAAATTGTTTCTACTATGATTCTCCTCTATTGGAAGATACTGGAGTCTGGATTCCTATTTCTGTTCCACCCATGTCTGAATCTGATCATGAAGACTGGGCCAAAGGTTTTCACTTGAATGGCGGTTGCTTTCCTCAAGGCGACGAGGGGTGGAGCCAGTGTTTTGAGGGAGAAAAGGAGTTGACCATGTGGGATGTGATGGTAGAAATGTTGCTCGCAGCTCGAGGGAAAGTCGGTTCGATGGCTTCCATAAGTAACAATGGGTGTAGGTTTTCATGGATACCTAGCCATATGATGCAGCAAGCTTTGAATGAACTGTCTCATTCTCTCACTGAAGCAAATTTTGGAAATGTAAGGGAAATTCTTGAAGCTGAGCCTCCCAGATGGTTGTCTGATAGTGCTGCCGCTTCTTGTATGTTATGTGGTGTGAAGTTTCATCCAATCATGTGCTCCAGGCATCACTGCCGATTTTGTGGCGGGATATTTTGTGGAGATTGCTCCAAAGGAAGGAGCTTGCTGCCTGTAAAATTTCGTGTTGCAGATCCACAACGTGTGTGCGATGTATGTAATGTCCGTCTTGAATCCGTGCAACCATATTTAATGGATAAAGTGAGTAATGCTGCGCAGCTACCAACCCATGACCTGACGGACCTCAGTACATTAAGGTCATGGTTGAACTTTCCCTGGGGACAATCAATGGAACATGAGATCTACAAAGCAACAAACGCCATTCGAGCTTTTAATAAGGTAAGTATGTTCAAGTATATAATCTGTGACTGCTTTCTGTTTATGCTTGAGAAGATTTATATGTTTAAAATAATGAACCTTCAGAAATTTTATGCAGTGTTTGTTTATTGAATCAGGATCCTATATTTCTCGGTTTTCCTCCTAAGCGTTCGTTATGTTTTCTTCTTGTTGCTCAGGTGGGTTCTTTAAAGCCTGAGAAACTAATTCCAGATGCAATTCTAGGGCAAGCAAAAGGTCTAGCAATTATTACTGCTGTCAAAGTGGGAGCTGTGGTGACTTACAATTTAGGAACTGGTCTCATAGTTGCACGTAGAGAAGATGGTTCGTGGTCTCCTCCATCTGCGATTTCATCAATCGGTATGGGCTGGGGTGCTCAGGTTTGTAATTCTTCTCTAATACTCATGTGGAAATGGTATTTGTCTATGCAGATACTACCTTAAATAACCCAAGATGGAGAAGGCGAGGGTTTGGTATCGGTTAGTCGTGGACTAAACCTTCCTATTTAGGAGATTTAAGCAGAACTATAAGATAAATGACATTTGTCTTTGGCATCCCTGGAAGGGGTTTGAAACAAAATTAGATCAGAATCATCAGATAATGCATAATTTTTTATTGGCGTTTATGCAATTAAGAAGTAAATAATGAATTAAGGTGGCTCCTCACATCAATTTGTGATATCTTGATTTCTTCTCCAGTGAACATTTAATATATAATTTGGTCATTACCTCTCTTAACACAGATTGGAGGAGAACTGACTGACTTTATAATAGTCTTGAGGACAAGTGATGCTGTCAATGCATTCAGTGGTAATATGCATGTCGCAATTGGGGCTGGCGTGAGTGCCGCAGTTGGAATCTTTGGAAGGACAGCTGAAGCCGATTTACGAGCCGGTGATGGTGGTTTTGGCTCCTGTTATACATACAGTTGTAGTAAAGGTTTGCTGTTCATATCTGCCATTATCTGTTTCAACCTAAACATGTTTTTGAAGCCATTTTCTAGTACTATAGGATCAAAAATGATATTGTGGCTGGAATTTGGTTGAAAGTTTATAAGAGCTCATAACACTATTATACGATCAGCAGACTTTGGTCGGCCTAGATTGGTTTAACCTTTAGATTTCTTGACTTGTGCCTCAAAGAAAGAATGGTTCATCGTAAATAACATTTCTATATAACTTCCAGGTGCATTTGTTGGATGTTCACTTAAAGGAAGCATTGTTACTACTCGAACACGAGAAAATGCTCGATTCTATGGAAATCAGTCAATAACTCCCTCCGACATTCTCCTCGGTGCACTACCAAGACCACCTGCAGCTGCCATTTTGTATCGTGCTCTCGCGGATCTTTATCAGAAGATTGACAAATGATCAAGCTCACCTTAAATTAATCAGATACATCCACCTGATGAGAAAATTTCTAGTCTCATTCAGTTGGTCCATTTGGCCTGGTTAGGTACAGAAGCAGTATAGCTCATCTTTACCATCATTCTTTGTTTCTGTAAATAAACTGTCAGCATGTACAGAAAAAAGGGGCACAAAGTAAAAACAAGTGGAAATGGGATTGGATTCTTGAAACTGTGTATATACATTGATGTTATGAAGGGTTTGCCAGTTGCCACCAACATTAAGTATTTTATTAATGTTATGGGATGTTTTTCTATCTCTCTGGTTTAGACTGTATTTTATCAATTTTAATGTGCAAGGATATGGTGATCGAGTGTTTAATGGTTACACTCAAAGTTTCTTTGGCAGGTGTGTCATTTTGTAGGATTTTTGGGTGAGCAAAACAATAGAATCCTTTGAGGGAAGGAAAAATATTTCTAATAATTTGTGGTTTCTCATTATAATCTTTATTCGATACTTCTCTCTAGACCATCATGGAGTGGCTTAATTGGTCAAAGAGAATCTTGGGATGCACAAGATGTTAGGTTCAATCTATGGTAGCCACTTCTAGGAATTAATTTCCTATTGGTTTACTTGGCATCCAAATGTTGTAGGGTCAGATCGATATGTCCCGTGACATTAGTCGCAATTATTAATATATATATATATATATATATATAAAAATTATGAAAGAGAGGGAGAGCTGGAGAAGTAGGAGAGAACTTTGACATACAATTGAATGGAATATTATGACAATGAAATACATCCCTTTCAACAACCTCAGGTAGGGAATTTTTTAGTGGAATTTTCATTTTTGGAAGGGAAGAGAACAACAAATCGATGATCAAGAAAAGAATTTAATCGTCAACTGAAGGGGCAAATCTTTGCCAACATACAGACATTCAGTTGAATTTTTCCCTTTCTTTAGAGAAATAACCAAATTTAAGAACTCATTTCTTTCTTTCACCTGCATTTCACCTTGCCCTTGAATTCCCAAGTGTAAGTTCAAGATCATCAGAGACGCATTCCTCATGAATTCTCTCTCCTTCCCAAGCCTTCACCAACCCAATCGAACAACTTCCGAAAGCAAACTCCGCCACGGCTCCATCCGTCATTGCAACATCTGAAGTATGATCAGCGCTTGCAGCGACTGTGGGTGAGCACGTCCCACTCTGTGTAGGAGTCCAGTTACGAGACCCTCCAGCAGACATTGCCTCCTTAAATCCAAACGGATTCCTTGCCACAAGGCTGAAGGTTGGAGACGATGGTCCACTCTGAGGAATCCGCATACTGTCGAGCCATGCTGAATCAACCAACAACGGACGTCCAGGGCTCGGTGGGGTTGATGCAGATGCAGGCAAGCATGAGAATCGCTGTGCAGCCCAAGCAGGAGCAGCTACAGGATGATTGTCCCAATCATTTGGTTTTCTGGGTGTTCGAGCGGTTGGGGAGCTAGAAGGAGGAGTGACGGGTGCACTTATGGAGCCACCAGTAATGTATAGATTATGGTAAGGCGGCAGCCTGGAGGAGGCTGATGATGAACCTGAGGAAAGATTCTTCAACCATGGGATGAGGGAATTGGGATCAGCAGCATTTCCATGGCCATTGCCATTAATGGTGTAATGGGAAGAGGTGGGGCTTTGGAAGGAAGAAGACGCAGGACTTGGGTTATAAGAGGCACATGGGCTCGGCTGATAAGATGAACACGGACTTGCAGAAGCTGATCCGCCCATGATATCGCATTCCACAGGCTTGCATCCCTGTAGAAATTACAATTGATTATTCGACAACAATGGCAGAAAACTAAGGCATCCTAAGTTTTTCTTGTCATAAAAGTTGAGGACAACAGTAGAAGGAAGAAAAAACCAATATATAATCCTGACAAAACAATTTCTAAGATTGGAAGATTGATAAATGACTAAGAAACTTGATTCAAATCATAAAAGATCGACCGAAAGTATCATTAACAAGTATGATGAGCAAATACATGTAACGCCAAAAGAACACAAAATAACCCACTACATGTTGTCCCCCAGCGTGTTCCTGTTGCCTCGTGTTATAATGCTAAAAAGAAAACTATGTTGGTCGAAAAGAACCGAGAAGTATTGATTTTTTTCTCTTTAACTCATTATAGAGTGGCTAGTGGTCAAGAAATTTTCAAAGAACTAAAAGACGATGGGTTGCTGGCACACATTGTCAAGTTGTGCTCTCAATTAACTGGGAAAAAAGTATCTCAATGAAGCCCGGGAATCTCGGTAAGAGTGGGCATCAGTTGATTTTGTAAAAGATAAAAGAAAGCAAGCCAAAAGGAAAAGGGGCCGTAATTGCTCCATGATACTGCTAGACACTGAAATCCATCCACTGTACACAAGCATGCTGAACTAAAGGGAGAATAAAAATTAAAAAAAAAAAAAAGAGAAAAGAAAAGAAAAAAAGAATAGTGGGTGGGGTTGGTGGGTGCAGAGAGAAACTGGACATTGAAGCTTTGTTGCTCCTTTTGGCATCATTAGCCTAGAAGGGCAATCCAGGTTAATCATTTGAGGCCAAAAAAGTTATCCAGTGGGTTTGGATAATTAACGAATCAAGAGGATGAACTTATATCTCTAAAAAGTAGCTAAACTTTGAGACTCACCTGTACATTACTTTTTTATGTCTTCGATGCTTAGGTTAAGAACATACGTGATTATTCTTGTTAAAAAAAAACAAAGCTAAACTTTGAGAGACAAGTGGAGTTAAATTTTGATGATTTCGAAGAAGCATTTCTCTGTATTGCCATCTGAAAAACTCAGAGAATTCCTCGTCGTCTTCCACTAAGCACCGAAGCAGAACGAATCTCATAGTGGGCTCCAATTACGAAAAAAAAAAAAAGCAAAACAGTCAACAGGATTTCTAGAGCTGACCATCAAACTCTCAAACAAATCTGTGATTCTAAAATTTCCCTAACCTAATCAAGCCAACAACTCCATTTCCAGAATGCAGAAAACATCTCAATCTGTGGTACAAAATTATGTGTGCTAGCTAGGTCTAAAAAAAATCGTTGAGATATGACTTGAACTATGATTGCTTAATCGGATTTCGCTGCTCAATCAGCAAGTAATGATCGCTGAATTACTAAAATTATTCTCTATTCTGACTATGGAGGATGTAGGTAACACATTCTTAGTGAATCTGTGTGTTTTCTCTCCAGTTTCTTTTACAGTTTAGTATGGATTGTTGTTCCGTTTTCTTAACAAGAACACTACCAATCGTATTAGCACCAAAAAATCCCGATCCATACTCAAAGCAATTAGAGAAACAAGAACTAAAGAGCAACAAATCAACCGATCCATAAATCATGAGTAAATCGAACAAGAAATTGAGAAAGGGGAAAAATCAACAGAAGAATGAAGTAGAAGTAGACCTTCCGATAGGTAGTGCCGTCATCGTGGACAGTCCATCCAGCTTCATTGCAGAGGGCTTTGAGGACCTCGTTATTGTCGCAGTGCTTGGGGAGCTTGTAGTTGCCGTACATTCGCAGGCCGAGGAAGATCTTGGCGGCGATGGCACGGCGGCGCCTCTCGCGGCGCTTGTTGTTCTCCCTCTCCTTCCATGTCGGCATTCTGGTCGCCGATGACATGGAGATCGGAGAAGTCGCCGGAGAAGATCAGCGGAAAATGAGTGAGAAAGTGCGTGTTTGTGTTGTTATTTGTAAGAACCAATCAGGCGGAGGTTTTGGTTTTGGGGGAAAATGTGAGAGAAAAAGAAAAAGAAATAGGAGGAAGAGACGTTGGCTGTTTTGAGTACTCGTAAATTACGAAAATGCCATTTCTTTGTTTTCTTTTGTTTTCTCCCCCATAGTCACGGAGTTGACACGTGTTTCGGATTTATTTATTGGATAAAATATCCACTTCCAGTTTCAAAATAAAACTTATTTTGATGGGTTGAAAATTGGAAAAGCTAACTAAAAATTTATTGTCAGCGATAATCATTTTGTACAACTTAGACCCTGTTGGATAACTATTTGATTTCTTGTTTTTTATTTTTCAAATTTAAGTTTATTTTTTCTCACAATTCATACAATGTGCTCCATCTTCCGCACCATTTATCCATCTTTCTTTAAGAAAGTAGGAGAATACTAACCAACTTTTAAAAACAAAAACAAACTTTGGGAAG
>JBBMEF010000004.1:5642445-5659940 GCA_037832685.1 Sicyos baderoa
GTAGTTATCAATACTTAATTATGTAAGAAAATGTATACTCTTATATTTGATGTACCAAAAAAAATTATAATTTTGAGGTCTACCCGTTAAAAAATTCAAAGTCTGAGAACGTTCTATATTTAAAATTTATGAAATCAATAGTATTTATATTCCTCTCCTAAAAAAGTAATAGACGGGTAAAAATTTAAATTTAAATAAATGAAATAAAAATGATATTTTAACTAACCCAAAAAAAGGGAAATTAGGGTTCTTTTTTTTGAAAAACTCACAGCAGTGTTCCAGCTTGGTTCTTTCATTAAATTGTGATCCAAAAACTCAATACCGTAACATATAAACAATCCTAAGATTGAGAGAGACGTCAAATAACGGACACCCACCCGTTTATCTCTTCAATTTCTTAATCCATCCAAATTTCTTCGATTCCATAATTTTTTCGTTTTTATTTTTATTTTTGAGGGATTTATTCATCTGGGTGTGTTCAATCATTCTATACAATCGAAGCTAGGTTCATAAATTCCTTTCATGGAACAGAATTGTTCGCCTTCTCCAATTGATTCCCAACCAATCAAAACTTTGGCTTCTACGGCTTCCGATTTTCACCAGCGTTCTGTTTCTGACGATTCCCCTTCTTCTCTGGTAAGCCTGCGCGTATCTTTTACTTCGATTCTCTGAGATATTAAAGCATGTTAATTTTTACTATTCTCTTCCATTTAGTAAGTTTTTTATCGAGAAGAGTTGTAAATGTTGTAGGGTTAGACGGGCGAGAATAGTCGAGTTTCACGCAAGCTAAACTCAAACACTCACCGATATTAAAAAGAAAAAATGGGATATATGAAAGTGTTTTTTTTTTTATTAAAACTGAATTTATATGTTTGTTTCCAATTCAAATTATGTTAATGTCTTGCAGGGTTATTCAAAACTTGATTCTCTTCCAGAGCTTAACATTTCGTTAGGCTCCCAGTGCTCTCCTAGTGAAAGAATTGTTGAATTTAGGGGAAGTGATTCTCAGTCACTCCAAAGTAATGGGGAAATGCAAAAGTCTTGTGATCAGAACAGGAAAAATTGTTTCTATTACGATTTGCCTCTATTGGAAGATACTGGAGTCTGGATACCCATTTCTGTTCCACCCATGTCTGAAACTGATCGCGAGGAATGGGCCAAAGGTTTTCACTTGAATGGCGGTTGCTTTCCCGAAGGCGACTTGGGGTGGAGCCAGTGCTTTGAGGGAGAAAAAGAGTTGACAATGTGGGATGTGATGGTTGAAACGTTGCTTGCAGCTCGAGGAAAAGTTGGTTCGCTGGCTTCCCCCGGTAACAATGGGTGTAGATTTTCATGGATGTCTAGCCATATGGTGGAGCAAGCTTTAAATGAACTGGCTCATTCTCTCACTGAAGCACATTTTGGGAATATAAGGGAAATTCTTGAAGCTGAGCCTCCCAGATGGTTGTCTGATAGTGCTGCTGCTTCTTGTATGTTGTGTGGTGTGAAGTTTCATCCAATCGTGCGCTCCCGGCATCATTGCCGATTCTGCGGTGGAATATTTTGTGGGGATTGTTCCAAAGGCAGGAGCTTGCTGCCTGTAAAATTTCGTGTTGCAGATCCACAACGAGTATGTGATGTATGTAATGTGCGACTTGAATCTGTGCAACCTTATTTAATGGATAAAGTGAGTAATGCAGCGCAGCTACCAACCCATGACCTGACGGACCTCAGTACGTTAAGGTCGTGGCTAAACTTTCCTTGGGGACAGTCGATGGAACATGAAATCTATAAAGCAACAAACACCATTCGAGCTTATAATAAGGTAAATATTAAAGTCTCAAGTATATCATCTGTCACTTCACTACTTCATGGCTATGTTTGTGGAGTTTTATTTTTTCTTGGGTCCAATCTTCATTGTTTTTAGTTGTCGATGCATATGCTTTAAAATGAACATTCCACAAAAGTAAAAAAAGGTGTTTGAATAATTCATTTTTGTAACTTCAAAACTATCCAGTATCCAGGAGATTAGGTTTGAAGTGAAAATTGGTTTCCATCCATGTCTCTGAGAGTGTTTATGGAAGTTAGTATGTTTTGGAAATGATATAAAAGAAACATGTCTATTGTATGGATGCTTGATTATCAGGATAAAAATATCTCATGAACTGTGGAGTTATATTATCAGGATATGAGATGTTTTTACTTAGGAAATGGAGAGGAGATAAAATGAAGATTCTATATTTCTCGAGTTTTCCTTAAAGTTTGTTATGTTTTTCTTCTTGGTGCTTAGGTGGGTTCTTTAAAGCCTGAGAAACTAATTCCAGCTGCCATTCTAGGACAAGCAAAAGGTCTAGCTATTATTACTGCTTTCAAAGTGGGAGCAGTGGTGACTTACAACGTAGGAACTGGTCTCGTAGTTGCACGTAGAGAAGATGGCTCGTGGTCTCCTCCATCTGCGATTTCATCCATTGGTATGGGCTGGGGAGCTCAGGTTTGTAATTCTTCTCTAACAACTCAACGAGTAGTTCAAGCTTTTAGTTTAAAGTGCTAAAAAGAGAAAGAGGCCCCTCTGCTATTGCTTATCCCAACCATGTGGGAATGGTATATCAATATGACACTTTTGTTTTTCCTAAGACGTAAAAGGCTCTGTGTTTTCTTTGATTTTTTTCATCCATTCAGATCAATTATTCTTAATCAATAAAAGAACATAAAAGGCGAGGGTTAGGACCATTTGGTTAGTCGAGGACTATAAAACCACCTATTCTAGGTTTTAGTTTCAAGCAGTTGTAACCACCATGGGTGGCTTAGGGACTTAAGAGGTAAATAGTTTAATTTATGGTGACCACCTACCTAGGAATTAATTTCCTACGAGTTTCCTTGACATCCAAATGTTGTAGGATGACAATAGTCGATGCGCACACAAGCTGGCCTGGACAGTTACAAATATCAAAAAAAAAAATTAAGCAGAACTAGAAGCAAAAGGATCTATGGGGTTACCAACAACATTGGACCGGATAATGCATAATTTTTTATTGGCGTTTCTGCAATCAAGAAGTTAAAACTTAATTAAGGTTGCTCTTTGAAAATTCGTGTTAAGTTTGACCATTGTCTCTCTTGCACAGATTGGAGGAGAACTGACCGACTTTATAATAGTCTTGGGGACAAGTGATGCTGTCAATGCATTCAGTGGTAATATGCATCTAGCATTCGGGGCAGGTGTGAGTGCTGCTGCTGGAGTCATCGGAAGGACGGCTGAAGCTGACGTACGAGCTGGTGACGGTGGTTTTGGCTCCTGTTATACATACAGTTGTAGTAAAGGTCTGCTCTTCGAATCTGACATTATCTGTTTCCAACTTAAACATGTGTTTTGAAGCCATTTTCTGGTATTACATGATCGGAAAACAAAATTTTGGTTTGAATTTTGGTTGGAGTTATAAGATCTAATTTTACTTGTTGCATAAACGATATTTTGATCAGGAGATTTTGGTCTGCCGAGATTGTTGTTTCCTCTTTAGAGTTTAGATTTCTTGTCTTGTACAACAAAGAAAAAAAAAAGGTTTTGAGTGAATGGCGTTTCTATTGTTAAGTTGTTAACAACATAAGTATCACTTGCAGGTGCATTTGTTGGATGCTCACTTAAAGGAAGTATTGTTACCACTCGGACTCGAGAAAATGCCCGATTTTACGGCATTCAGTCAATAACCGCCTCCGACATTCTCCTTGGTTCACTCCCAAGACCACCTGCAGCTGCCATTCTGTATCGTGCTCTCGACGATCTTTATCAGAAGATTGAGAAATGATGAAACACAGTATAAATTAGTCAACTCAAACCACCTGATGAGAAAATTTCTATAGTCTCATTCAGTGTAAAAGGAGTATTTCTACAGTACATAAGCTTTATAGCTCTTCTGTTCCATTATTCTTTGTTTCTGTAAATAGGTCTTTTATGAACACCATGTACATAAAGAGAGAGGGCAAAGTTAGTTAGGATATCACAAATTTTCCTCATTGGAAAACTGGGGGAGTGTTACAAGCATTTATAAGAGATTTGAGTTACTCTCCTTCTTGTCAACTGATTTTGAGATGGAACTTCATATTCTTTAATATGGTATCAGAGTCCATAAAGCCCAAACGAGGAGAAACCTTATATTCATTAATATAGTATCAGAGCTTATAAAGTCCAAACGGGTATCGATCCAATAAAAATGAAATTGGGATTCGGTTCAAGATTTTATACGTTTCTTCGAAGTATTTTATTGATGTTATAGATTGTTTCTTTCTCTCCCGTTTGGACTGAATTTTTGAAATTTCTTTGTCACCGTGAGGGGGAGAATTGGAGCACTAGGTGAGAATTTCGATGTCAAATTGAATTGAATATTTAAATGGAAATGAAATATCCCTTTCTCCAGGCAAGGCAGGGAATCCATTAGTGGAATTTAATTTGCTTTTTGGAAGGAACAAGAACAACAAATCGATTACCAAGGAAAGAATTAAACCGTCAACCGAGGGGCAAATCTTTGTCATACAAAAACACGGATGTTCAGTTGAATTTTTCCTTCTCTTTAGAGAAAGAACCAAGTTTAAGAACTCGCAACTTTCTTTCACCTGCATTTGAACAACATCTGTCACTATCAATCTATAATGATCATCTACTTAGAAAATAATTTTATACAAATTTACTCGACACTTAAATATTATATGGTCGAATGGTATGTTTTGTGAAAATAGTTTAAATGCATGTTAAACTAGCTTGAGCACTCATATATATATATAGAAGTTTCCAAATTTTAATAGAGGAGGTAACTGAATTTACCTTGTTCTTGAATTTCCAAGTGTAAGTTCAAGATCATCAGAGATGCATTCCTCATGAATTCTTTCTCCTTCCCACGGCTTCACTAACCCAATCGAACAACTTCCGAAGGCAAACTCTGCCGTTCCATCCGTCATCGGAACATCGGAAGTGAGATCAGCACCTGCAGCCACTGTGGGCGAGCACGTTCCACTCTGAGCAGGAGTCCAATTACGAGACCCTCCAGCAGACATTGCCTCCTTAAATCCAAACGGATTCCTTGCTACAAGGGTGAAAGTAGGAGACGATGGTCCACTTTGAGGAATCCGCATACTATCAAGCCATGCCGGATCAGCCAACACCTGACGCCCAGGGCTTGGTGGGGTTGACGCAGGCAAGGCTGAGAAGCGCTGTGCAGCCCAAGCAGGAGCTGCTGCTGGATGACTGTCCCAATCATTTGGATTTCTGGGTGTTCGAGCCGTTGGAGAGCTGGACGGAGGGGTGACAGGTGCACTTATGGAGCCACCAGTGAAGTAAAGATTATGGTAAGGCAGCCTGGAGGAAGCTGATGATGAACCTGAGGCGAGATTTTTCAGCCATGGGATGAGGGAATTGGGATCAGAAGCATTGTCATTCCCTTTAATGGCGTAACGGGAAGAGGTGGGGCTTGGAAAGGAAGAAGATGCAGGACTTGGGTTATAAGATGCACATGGGCTCTGCTGGTAAGATGAACATGGACTTGCAGAAGCTGATCCGCCCATGATATCTCGTTCCATAGGCTTACATCCCTGCAGAAATGTCAATCGATTATCAGTTCGGAATGACACTCGACAAGAATTGCAGAAAGAGAAGGCATCCAAAGCTTTCCTTGTCATAAAAGTTTTAGAACAGTAGAAGGACGAATCCATATATAATCCAGACAAAACATTTTCAACGATGAAAAGATAGATGGATGAGTAAGAAAGAAAGTCGATTCAAATCATATAAGATTGAAATAAGCTGGAGAAATATCATCGACGAATATGACGAGCAAATACAAGTAACGCCAAAAGAACACAAAATACCCCACTACATGTTGTCCCCCATAGTGTTCCTGTATAGGCTCGTGTTATAATGCTAAAAAGAAAACGGTGTTGGTCGAAAAGGACCAAAAAGATTTGATTTTTTATATTAAAAAACGCAGGTAGTCAAGAAGAATCGTAAATGCTAGGTCTGAAACTATTCATTGGGCTGACTGGAATGTTGATTTTCACACAGCTAGCTGGCCCAGCGCCATTATCAAGTTGCGCTGTCAATTAACTGGAAAAAAAAAAGGTATATCTCAATGAAGCCCGGGAATCTCGGTAAGAATGGCCACTAGTTGATTTTGTAAAAGATAAAAGAAAGCAAGCGAAAAGGAAAAGGGACCGTAATTGCTCCATGATACAGCTATGAAATTGCAGACACCGAAATCCATCCACAGTATATTAGAGAATATGGAGTTCCACCTCAAAATCAATTGACTATGAAGAGACTAATCCATATTTCTTACAAACATGTTGAAGAATCTCTACGAATCATTGTCACAAGGTGAGTATCTCCAACACTGTAGACTAGCATGCTAAGCTAAAGGCAGAGAGAGATGGGTGGGTGGGTTGGTGGGTGCAGAGAGAAACTGAACATTGAAGCTTTCTTGCTCCTTTTGACATCATTTGCAAAGAAGGGCAATTCAGGTTAATCATTTTAGGCCATTGAAAAAGGAGTCTATGTTTCTGGTTTCTACAGAAGTTTTGGATAATTAATGAAGGCCAAAAGTAGAGCTCAAACCAAGGAGATAAAATTGGCTTAAAAAAGAACAAAGCTATATCCCCCTATAAAGTAGCTAAACTTTCAGAGAGACAAGTGGAAGGTTAATTTTGATGGCTTCCAAGAATTATTTCCTTGTATTGGAAACACCTCTGTGTTTGCGTCTGAAAAACTCAGAGAATTCCTCGTCGTCTTCCACTGAGGACTGAACCAGAACGAATCTCATGGTGGGCTCCAATTCAAAAGTAAAGCAGTCAACAGATTTCAAATCAAACAGGTCCGTGATTCCTAAATTCCCCTAATCAAAACCCTAGCAATGCCAAATTCAGCGTGCTTAGGTCTAAAATCCACAATGCCATCAAATTACAGAGAGAGGAGGTTCAACATCTAATTAGCACTATGATCACAAATTCCGATCCATACACAAAGCAATTACAGAATCAAGAACATCACATCAATGAATCAAGCAATCCATGATCCAACCGAGTGAAATTGAAAAGTGGAAGAAACAATAAGCAAATCAGAAAGCGATTGAAATACCTTCCGATAGGTAGTGCCGTCTTCCTCGACAGTCCAGCCAGCTTCATTGCAGAGAGCTTTGAGGACTTCATTGTTGTCGCAGTGTTTGGGGAGCTTGTATTTGCCGTACATTCGCAGGCCGAGGAAGATCTTGGCGGCGATGGCGCGGCGGCGCCTCTCGCGGCACTTGTTGTTCTCCCTCTCCTTCCATGTCGGCATTCTGGATCCCGATGTCATACCGGTGTATGGAGATCGGAGCAAATCGCCGGAGAAGGAGAAGACTGTGAAAATGGTGGGAAGTGGAAGAAAGAGTGAAAATGGTGGTGTTATTATAAGTACCAACCAGTGAAAATAACAGCTCCAAAAAAACAAAAAATAAAATCAGTGAAAATAAAAATAAAAATGCTTTTTTAAAATGAAAAGTGGGAGAGAGAAAAAAAAACTTTGAAATTACGAGATGGCCATTTCTTTGATTTGTTTTGTTTTCTTCCCATTATCATGGAGTAGACACTTGTATACAATTTTTATTGTTGGTTTCATTTTCATTTCATTTTTTTAAGTTACAAGTCTAGGAAATTTAAACTTATAAACTTTTTATTATTAGTTGGCTGTATACTAATATCACTGAGTAATTGCAGTTTCGTTTCATTTTTTTTTTCATGGTTACATACATAGATTTTAGTCAAAATTTTATCAAATTATAGAAACTAACCTTAAATTTAAACTCTATTAAAATTGTAAACTATTGCGGAGTGATTTTGACCAAAAGGATTTTGAATAACTAATATTTAATGTGTTCAATTTATTTAATATACATATTTTTTTTAATTAAAAAACATATTTATTATACAAATTTTAATAAAAATTTCAGAATTGTTTTTTAAAGAAATGGACATAATCAAATATATTTTAAAACACATTTAAATTTAAGTTAATTTTGAAATTATTCAATAAAAAAATAATTAATTATATAAAAAATATCAATATCATATAAATATTTTTTTTTCTAACCAATTGACTTAACCGAAAAAAATTATAATTGACACCGACGAACATATACTTTAAAACCAACCAATCGTTTTAATTCGATCTCTTTCAGTCGATCAATTCAATTTTTAAAGAATGTATGAACATCCCTAATCAAAGTGCGTATAACAAGAGAACTCATCGATCATAAAACTTCAAAAAAAAAAAAATTGTTCTAATGTAGAAAACAAAAGAATATCAAGTTGTATATGTATATTATTGCCCTTGAAAAGATTTTTATTATTATTATGTAATGAAAAAAAAATCATATAATCGTGTCAATCAATTAGCAAAAATACATTCCAATAAGAGAGCTCATCGAATATAAAACTTAGCATAAAGTATTGTATATTTTTTAATAAAAGTTAAAGTTTGGACCCCAACACTATATATTATTAAAAATGTATGGTTTAAGTTGTGATTCTTCATTAAATTGCAGGGAAATTGTATTTGATAGTCCAATTTTACAAAATAATTATAGATTTAGGCAAATTTGAAAATATTTAGTATTCATGATTAAATGTACAATATAAATAATACTCATCATAATGTATTATGTATTAGTTATTCAATATAAAAAGTATTATTTTATATCGTGTATTTGACTATGCTTGCTAAAATTTTCAAATTTACCTAGTGTTGTAAATATTTTATCAATTTGGTCTATTTGTGCAAAAATTCCTAAATTGTATTTGGAAAAAAAAAATCTTCATTAAATTCTATGGTAATTGGTAGGGGATAGAAACTATATATATTATTTGAAAAGGTATAGAAACTATTTAATAATTATTTAGTTTTTTTTTAATAATGCTAGTTTTCTTGTAAGATATTAACATGGTTTTCATCTTTCAACCAGACAAAAAAGAAATTAACAATAAAAGATGAAAAGACTTAAAATTATTTTTAAACTTTAAATTTTGGTTTTTTATTAAATTATATATATATATATATGAAAAATGCAGATAACAAAAAAAGAATAATTTAATTTTTATATTTTCAAGAAGAATATAATTTAACTCGTATAATTTTTAGAATCTAATCTATATAAATAAAAACAAGGTTGGATTTTAAATTATGAATTTTGATGACATTTTGTTGAAATTTATGAATTTTGTTGGAGTTGTTTAACAGTTATTTGATACATTGGTCAAACTTGTTTTTGTGCAAACTTTTAATTTTTATTGAAATTAGTAAGTTTATTAAGGTTCTAACTATTGTACTAAAAAAAATAAATTAAGGTTCTAACTATTTTGTTAAAATTAGTCGACGAGTTAGTGAAAATTGAATTGATAATAAAAATGGCAATAATTATAATTAAAAGTTAGTGGTCCAAGTTTAACACATTTGAAGTCATATTTGATTTTTTCTTTCTTTTATTATTTTTTTTGAATTAATTTTGAGATTAGGTTAATAAAGCCCATTTTTAACGGTGGAGATTAAAAGTTGAGACAATTCACATAATCACATCACACTTCACATAATAAAAGCTGGAAAATGTAAAATACAAACAAAACCCAAATCACGTAATAATATATACATTAGGGACACCCTACCCTACGGAGGCAGCCTCTAATTAGGCTCACGCTCCCTTCACGTGAGAATCACGCCCTAATCAGCGTCTTTTGCGTGATCAATCACAAAGCTTCCTAAACGAACACAATCCGGCCACGTGTCCTGGTCTCCCTGAGCTGACGGTGGTCCCGGCTGTAGGCACCAACTCCCGCTGGCTGTGTTGAAATCTGAGAGTTTGAAATAAGTTATTTTGTAAATGTAAGAATTTCAGGAAATTTGATTTTAGGTACAGAATTTGAAGATACAAAACAACATTTTTATTATTTTAGGTTATCAATACAATAAACTAAACACTGTATTTAAGATTTTGGAGACCCAGAATCCAGATTTTGGAGAATCTGGATCTCAACCCGCAAATCAAACAAGGCTTAAGAGTAACCACAAATTTTAGAAACCGATCCTCTCAAATAATATGGAGTTTAATTATCAATTTTTATGATTGGATCAATTGTAAAATTGAAATAAATTAGCATTAAGATAATCAATATGCTACCAATTCATCCAGTCTTTTGAATAGATGATAAGGACACCCTTAATTTACGTCACTGACTAACAGGAATTCAAGATGTGGTAGAGTCCCCACTTGTTAACCTAGATTTGGAAAGTCTGATTTTTTTCGTCCTCCCTGTTCTAAAGTGAAGACATTTCTCCATTTTTGGATTTTTTTTTTCTTTGATGTATGAATATAATTTTGATTTGATATGTAAATGTTGAGATTCATAAGATGTTAAATAATGAGTTTGATTTCAAGAAAATGGTAAGTGGCAATCATCTAAACACGTATGTGGGCATATTTAGCATCAACATTTTGTTTAATATTATAAATAATTATACTCAATTATAACTTATAAGAGTATTGTTAGATTTAGATACTAAGGAAATTCGTAAAAAATTAATTTGTAAATATGTCATCATCATGAATTAAACATATCATTAAAGGTCCACTTTGATTAATTGAGTCACTCCATGATGGTTTAAAACAATATAATTATTAAAATGTTAAATCTTTCAACTCTTTTTTTACCCAATTTCTTTCAACTCTTACTTTGGCATATTATTGAATTTGATTAAAAATAATAATAAGAAATAACAGATGATTTGTGATGTTTTAAATTAATTTAATATTATTAATAGTAGCAAGAGTAAATTAAACATCTTCTCAAAAAGAAAGAAGAGTAAATTAAACATTAATTTGGCTTCCATTGCTTTAAATATACTCTCTTTAATCCTCAAAAAAAAAAAAAAAAAAAAAAAAAAATTATACTATCTTTAAATACTATGATGTTGCTTCCATTGTTTTTTTTATAATCAGGTTGCATGCACCTTGTTGAAATGAATCATACTTTTTCAGAAAAGAAGTTTTTTTTTTTTTTTTTTTTTTTTTTTTTTTTTTTTTTTTTTTTTTTTTTTTGTGTGTGTGTGTTATATGAGGCAATGAAATCATGATTCTAACTCTAACTTTAATTTGTCAAAAAAAAAAAAACTCCAACTTTAATTGAGCTGCGATTTGATTGATTTCTTAAATACAATTCATGCCCTTAAATCAAAGTAAACATGATTCTACTGGATAATCACAAAAATTATAATTCAAGTTTTTAAACCTTCAATTTGTAAAATGACTTTTTTGATTGTCTAGAAATCAAGTTTAGATATTTAAAAGTCAAGAAACCGCAATTTAATAAACATCAAAATATATAAATTAAAATTGAACATTTAAAAGTTTATAAATAAAAAATAAAATAAATCCCAAATCGGAGTACCATAGTTAATATTTTTCATCAAACCTAATTTACTAGTTCAGTCGTAAAAATGGAAGATTTAAAGGGGAAAAAGTTATAAATTAACTCGCATATAACGGCGTGGTGGTGGTGAAGCGTGCGCACGTGCGCCGCGAGCCTTAATTCTGTAACACTGTGTAATGAAAACTGAGGAATGGAGTCCGGTTATTTCATGTACTTTTTTTTTTCTTTTTTTAAAATTAACAAATTTCCAGGTTGGCATATGAGGTTTAGGGAGGGAGCCCACGCACAGTTTAGTTTAATCACATCCGTTAAAACTGATGACATGGCAGCCACTTAGGCAGCACATTTTGACACCAAACGGTGTCGTTTCGACGCAGTCTGTTCCATTTCCACTTTCAACTCAAACCCAACAATCATTGGACCCAACGGTTAGATCGTTTTCAGCTCTCTCGCCCCCCCACGGAAAATAATAATTAAATCATTTTCTTTCTTCATTTTTTAAAATTATATATATATAAAAAAGAACTAAATATCACAAAATTGAGAAAGACCTAGTAAAAAGATGAAACTTATGTACTTGATAGCTTTAATAAATTAGTCTTCAATTAATCACAGCCTGTCTTTAATTAGTGTAATCAGTAATTTTCAATTAATATACATAGAAGATAAGAGAAATATTTAAAAGACACCGAAATCTTATCATAAATAAAATATTTCTATATTTCAACCAGCTTTCGCGGAAATGTCAAATAAATTAATTTTTAAACCAACCACTTTATATTTAATATGAAAGTACATCAAATTTAACGAGAGAGTAAGTGGAGGGATGATTTTATTATTTCTTGGTAATTCAGTTTAAACTCATGATCTTTCAACAAAAATGATACTTTTAAGTATGTGGTTATTATTAGGGAATTTGCATTCTATAACAAATTTTCTACCTCACATTAAAATTATAGCAACATTTTAAAAATATTGCAAATATAACAATTTTTTTTTAGATGTTACTGATAGACTCTATCAGACATTATTGATGGAGTCTATCAGACTCACTATTGATAGAGTCTATAAATCTGATTTTGCTATATTTACAAATATTTTCATTATTTTGCTATTTGTGCAATTTTTTTATCTTATTATAATATACATGTAAATTTCCCATATTTTCAAGAGATCCTAATTTCAATAGTTTTGTTGAATTAAAAACTGTAATTTAAATTTATCCAACAAAAAAAATTATAAATTTGATCTGCATTATGATTTTATTTATTTATAATTTACAATGGCTTTCTCCTAATCAAACGAAGGAAAATAACTGGTTGCTCTGTTTGTATTCAATCGATCAGACCGTAACAGTACTTAATTAGTTCAATTTAAACCGTTAATTTCGATTCCTAACTTTCTAATCTTCTGTCGATAAGTTTGAGTATTCTCTTTCAAAAACCCTAATGGGAAATCGAGAGTTCTGAATTGGGTTTGCCTGGCATTCAAGCTTCTTCGATGGGGATCTCTGAGATTTAGCCAACACCCAACTTGAGGGTGATTTTCCCTTTTGAGGTTTGAAGTTCTTTTCTCCAGTGGGTGGATTATCATTGCTGTTCTCGTAGTTTGAGGTGCTGAATTTCTTGGATTTCTATTCATATTTTTTTGAGGATTTTAATGTTTGATCTTCTCTTTGCAATTTTGGGATCTGGGTTTGTTAGTGAATTGCCTCTGGTTTTGAATTTGGGGATTTGAGAGCTTAGGATATAGAATGGATGAAGCTCAGGGAGGTGGCCTGACTTCGCTGCCTCCGTTTTTACTCAAAACATACGATATGGTCGATGATCCTTCAACCGAATCGATTGTTTCATGGAGTTCTAATGATGAAAGCTTTGTTGTTTGGAAGCCACTGGAGTTTTCATCACTTTTGTTGCCAAAATTCTTTAAGCATAGCAACTTCTCCAGCTTCATCAGGCAACTCAATACTTATGTAAGATGATATGTTTCTAATTAACTTGCTTTGTGCTGTCTCGAAAGTGTATGCCGACGTATGTGCGTGTGCACACGCGTGTTCTTATCCGTGAATTGTTTGGGCCAGCTTACGTGCACCTCAACTATTTTCGTGGAAAACTGAAAAGAAATTATTAAGTAGCTAGGTGGCCACTATGGATTAAACCCGTAACCTTTTGGATGACCATTTAGTTGTTGTTGTTTTTGTGTTTGGTTTCTGTTTTGTGAATCTTTTGTTGATTACCATAGGGGTTCAGCAAGGTGGATCCTGAACAATGGGAATTTGCCAATGAGGATTTTGTTAAAGGTAAACCACACCTGATGAAAAACATACACAGGAGAAAACCAGTCCATAGTCATTCTGTACAGAATCTCCATGGACAAGGAATATCTTCTCCACTAACTGAAGTGGAAAAGAAGTGTTTAAAGGATGACATTGAAAGGCTTAAGCAGGATAAGGAGGAGCTTCTTCTGGAGTTACGAAAACACGAACAAGAGTATCAAGGAGTTGGATTGGAAATGCAGAATTTGAAAGATAGATTTCAACTTGTGCAACAGGAGATGCAATCATTTATCGGTTTGATTGCTCGTCTTTTGCAGAAACCGGGACTTCGCTTGGATCTTCTTCCACAATTGGAAACTCCTGAGAGAAGGAGGAGATTACCTAGAGTTTCTTACAACAATAGTGAGGACAACCTTGAGGATAATAAGATGGTGACATCTCAAACCCTTGGTACAGAAAATATGGATTGTAGTTCTGAATCTGATCCAATTTTGAAAAAACAGCAGTTTGAACTTGTTGAGACATCTCTGTCTTTTTGGGAAGGCATTATCCATAGTTATGGTCAAACAGTTAGTCCACTTGATTCAAGCTCAAATTTGGAGTTGGATGGATCTGTAAGTCATACCAGTAGCCCTGCCATATCTTGCAGACAAGTTAGTGAGGAGTTTCTGCATAAATCACCTGGAATTGACATGAATTTGGAGCCCCTGGCAATTGTTGCTCATGATTCTGTAGCCTCAAAAGATCAAGTGGCAGGAGTCAATGCTCCAGTACCAATTGGAGTCAATGATGTTTTCTGGCAGCAGTTCTTGACAGAGAATCCTGGTTCATCTGACCCACAAGAAGTTCAATCGGCTAGAAAAGATTCTGATATCATAAATGAAGAAAACAGACAGAGTGATCGCGGGAAACTTTGGTGGAATGCGAGGAGTGTAAATAACGTTGTAGAACAGATAGGGCACCTTAGTCCAGCAGAGAAATTTTGATAGGTGATTGATTGTTTTTCTGAATTACTGATTCCCCAAGCTCATGTGTAACATATTTTCTTATGAATGGAACATTAGAGCTCTCACCCATGTCTTTTTTCAGATCATCTCATTGCTTTTAACTCCCTCCTAATGCTTGATATGTTTAGAGAATTAGTGTCTGTACCTGTGAATGAATGTCATAAATAGGGAAAGCAATTAATAGAGAGTGGTTTGGTCGATACTTTACTCCCATTTGCTCTTTGTTTCCTTTTGCTTTTGATATCTCTCTGATTAGTTGGTATGCACTTCAACTATTTTTACGGGACAACTCACCTGACACTACAACATTTGAGTGTCAAGGAAACTTGTAAGAAATTAACTTTTAGGTATGCGATCACCATATATTGAACCCATAACTTTTTTGTTCTTCAAGACTCTCTTGACTATCTAGATCAATCCATGATGGTTAAATTTCTCTGTTTTCTTTAGTTTATGAATGTCACTAGTTTATGTTTTGTTATGGAGATATCATTGAAGTATCATGAAACCCTATAACAAAGAGTAGGTAGTTTTGTTCAACTTTTTATTAGCTTGATTTTATTGCTAAACAGAGTAGTCTTCCTTCCTATTGAGCAGGGTTCATGAACCCGCCATTGAATGGTGACTGCAACTTGGGGGAAGGAGATTGATTTGGCCTTTGTGGAGGATTTAAATTCATTTATCTAAGGTCCTTAGGTAGACTAAGTGAGGATTTATAGTCATTCCTTTTTGTTTAACGCCAGCATCCAAATGAAAATATCCTTGTTAAAAATTTAAATTTTTTTAACAACCTAGCCATGTACAAACTCATATATTCAGGCCCTCGGACTCTTTTTGGTAGGAAACAAAAGCGTTCATTGATGTATGAAAAGTTATATTCGGGCCCCCAAATTTATTATGGACAAAAACTATGGTATAATTATAATCTATTCAATTTTTCAAGTGAAAATTTTACAGGCAGACAAGAACAAAGAGAAAAAAGGTCAACTCTATCCATACGAGAATGAAAATGGAAAAACAGAATTATTCTTAACTTTCATTCTCAATGGTTAACTTACCATCAGCCAAATCTAAATTCAGAGATATTGTTTTTCTTAAAGTATCGAAAGGAGTCACATTCTCCTTGCCTCCATTTTAAGAATACACTTTAAAAGAATCTTATTTTTCCCTTAAAAATTCATTTATCACTTAGAGGGACATAACAGTGTAGTCCGGGGAAGGAAAATAAGAATGATTATGAGAAGAAGAATTCTCTTACCTGTCACCAATAATTATTCTTTCTACAATCAATATTCATTCTTCCGTAATTACTATTCATTTTCTAGTAACTTCATTCTTTCGTAACTACTTTTTATTTTTCTCATAAGTCATATAACTATTTTTCATTCTTTCCATTCTCACTATTTTATTCTCCATTCCAGCACCCCAAATTTAGATAATGGTTCCCCATAATCCTTCTGTACACCAATTATAGATAACAATTTCCTTTATAATCATTCTCGTTTACCCTAAATACATATAAACATTCTTGTGATTAATCATTCTCCATGTGTTTTCGATCCTTCATGCCACTCGTTAAAGAAGTTGAAATGGCTGAAGTTTGTACCGTTGAATGAATGGCTTAGTGGGTGCAAAGTTTCTTTTAGAGCAAGAAAAAATTAAATTGACTTGGAGTTGAAAACAATGTGTGACCCATCATCATAATGAGTTGGGGTGCATAAAAATTACAGGTATATTGAAACCGTCATGGTGTGGCTCAATTGGTCAACGAGGATTTTGGGATGCATAAAATGATAAGTTCAATATATGGTGGTCATCTATCTAGCAATTAATTTTTTATGAGTTTCATCTAAATGTTGCAGGGTCGGGCAGTATGTAGTCGAGGTGTGCAAAAGCTGACCCAAACCGTCACGAAAAAAAAAAAAAGTCTTGATGGCCAACTCTGCTTCCACTTTGAGTGCCTTTTCCTTCATCTCATTGCATTATATTGTAGTTTCACGGGTGCTGAAGCCATGTCCCACCATTTTTCTTTATCATTGCTTCAACTTTGATGTCAAACACATTTTTGCTTCTAATGTAACTTCCCCAACTCAATGCTTATTACTTTGTCACCTAATATTTAGCATTTGTTTCTATCTTCTACCAAATAGGATGGAAATGAATTGGAGTTTTCATTCAAACTAGTCTTTTATAGCTTGAACTCTTTTACAAATTTGCTGTTAATGTTGCTTTGAAGAAAGTTGATAAGGAGTCGTTTGAGCCTCCGATATCATGTGGGAGAGAAAGGGAATATATAGCATCTCTTTGTTTGGACCACAGATAATTATTATTATTCAAGTAATGAATAATAACCGCTATTCATTTCAATCTCCACTAACTATTATCCTACTATTCAATAATTCATATTTACTAAATCTTTTCTATTAACCATTACTTGCACCACAAACACAAATAACGATTATCTCATAAATAGATTTTTGCACTCAAAGGCAGACATTGATTACTCGTAATCTTTATCTGCACCACAAATACAATGATTACCCCAATAACAATCAGACTACCCACTAATAACAATTACCTATCAACAACCATTATCGTCTCCTTGCTACAAACACCCCCAAAAAGTTAAATAGTTGATGAAAGTAAACATTAGCTTTGCTTAGAGCCGCTGATTATTGTTTTATAATCAATAAGCTAGAAACTAATTCGAAAATGTAACATTTTAGGCCCCGTTTGATAACCATTTGGTTTTTTATTTTTGGTTTTTCAAATTTAAGCTTATTTTCTCTCAAATTTCCTAC